>CAUYSK010028340.1:0-184361 GCA_963575035.1 Avahi laniger | reverse complement strand
TCATTTCACATTCTCTGGTATGCACGTATTTGGAGTTTTAAGATAAGTTGACTATAACGATAATTAATCCCAATGTAAGTGTGTGGGATGAGAAGTTTGGAGACCAGTAGCAGGAACTTGTAACTGCTTTCTCATTATGATGGTAACAGGGTTTGAGACCAACTGGGATTGATGCTGCTTTGATCTTCAGTGTGCTGGTACTCTAGTGCAGGCAGCAGGGCATCATTTTTTTTTTTTATTTCAGCATATTATGGGGGTACAGATGTTTAGGTTATGTATGTTGCCCTTGCCCCTCCCTCCAAGTCTGAGTTTCAAATATGTCCATTCTTCGGGTGGTGCGCATTGCACTCTTTGTGTATGCATATGCCCGTCCCCTCCTCCCTTGTATACTCCTGGATAGAGCTGGAATGCATTCTACTAAGTGAGGTACCCCAAGAATGGAAAGACAAGCACCGCATGTACTCACCATCAAATTGGTATTAACTGATCAACACAGAAGTGCACATATAAGAATAACATCTACTGGATGTTGGGCGGGGGGGAGGGGGGAGCAGGGCATCATTTTTCCTAGTATTGACTGATCAGTTGGATGCTGGAACATGATCAAGAGCTTTGGAACAGAAAATAAGAAAATAAGATTAACTCTCTTAGAGTGTTATGAAATTAACATATTAGGTGGGAGAGTACAGTTAATCAGGCACTTGAATAGCTTGAGGTTTACAGTGCATGTATACACCCTAAAACTAATAAGTTCATTTAGCAAATTCATAGGACATAAGGTCAATCTATAAAAATAAATTATATTTCCAAATACTAGCAATAAATCATTACAAATTTTCTGGATGAGTAAAGACTTAAACAGAATGCTTCCCTCAGCTCTAGAGTTTTTCCAAAATATGATGTGAGTGGCAGGGGGACTGAATGTTTCATGGAACCGTGTCCTTGAGCTGGTTTTTAGGGTGGTATGTTCTTGAGCAGTTGGTCTTTGATTCATGGTTATCTAAGCCAAGTGGTGGAATAGAAAAGGTGAGATACGTACACATACATACACACATAACTAAACTAGTAGGGGTGTGTTATTGATCTTTGATCTTGGCTCCGAACTACATTTTTTGGTGAAATGCCTGTAGGGGGCAGTAGTTTCATACTTATGGAGTGTTGAATTTTGTTTGTGCTTTTCAGAGTAACAAAATCTCATGTGTCACTTTGAGCATGGTAGTATCCTTAAATCCTGTGTGGAGCTAAGAGCTCCGTCAAAGAAGAGCATATATCCAGTAGGATGGAAAGGATGGAAAAGGATGTTCCTTTAAAAGAAAAATTTTATCATTTAAAATTGTTACAATGTTAAATGGGACTATTTTATGTATGTGTGTGTGTGTGTATATATACATGTGTGTGTATGTGTGTAGGTATATATAAAAATATATATATATAGAGAGAGAGAGTTGGCAAATTTATATGTCAATGTTGACATAGGCTCAATGAGATTTAAAAATTGTTTCCTTGGTCACCTAGATTTGACACTCTTGATCTTGCCATAGAGAAATAGAAACCTCTGGCATGTTGTGTCAGATTTTCTGCCCAAACCTAGGGCCACAATAGGCACAAATTTTCACATTTCCTTCAGCATCTCAGAGGAGAGGTGATTCCCTGGTTGGTGGGTGTGGAGAATGCCAAGGATCTCATTTAGGCCTGGCCTGGATTTGAATGCAGAGAGAAATAAGACAATGGTTCTTTTTGTAGCTCTTAATTACTGATGTGTGAGCTGAATGTTCAAGAGCATTCTTGGGGCGAACACTGCAGGTCACGTTAACTGTGGTTTATTCTCTACTTAATTAATAACAAGTATGTTATATAGAGGCTTTTCAAAAGCTCTAGCATGTGTTTTACTCTATCTACTAACACATACTGTGTAATTTTGTCTTCACAACGATTTTGTAAGGCAGATGAGGATCTGCTTTTTGAAATAGTGAAAGAAGCCTGGATTGAGAATCAGATCTAGATTCTGGTGACTACACTTATGGCCTCAATTTCATCTTTAATGTAAGATGCTTCTAAAATGTTCATTATTTTCATTCTATATACAGATAAGCTATGAACCTCAGAGAGATTATTTCTTCAAGGTCATATTTTTCTTGCAGTTAGGGCTGGCTCTAACCTTGCAACAGCATGCACCTCTAGAATTTAGGGATAGCGCACTTGGAATGTTGGATACCAGTAAGGTTTGGAAATGGATACTAGTAATAATCAGCACGTGATGGATGAGAATATTCCTTCTATGAGATCATTTAAGCATCAAGTCCTCCCCAAGGAGACAGGTTACCAGAGGAGTACAAACCTGGAAAGTAATCTCCTCAGTTATTATTGCCTACTGATGATTGATGAACAGTTGAATTAGTTATAGGAATCTGTCAGGGTTTTATATACAGCCTAAGGGAGAGGGAGCTGTGACCATCCTGGTCCTTGTAAGAGATCCTGTCCTAGAATGGAGCTGATTGTATAACGCAGGAATTGTTGGATGACTTGCTCGTGAGGAATATTTAACTCCCTTGCTCTGTTTCTTTGTTTGCTGTATAACCTTCTGATACCAACGTAGCTTTCAATGTAGACTCATGTTATTTGGTCAGAAACATTTTTTAAGTCTTCCAAGTCCTAGCATATACAAAGTTGAGAAATGTGGTCCTTGTCCTTGTCCCTGTAGGGATTTTGGTCTACTTGGGGTGGGAGAAGGGAAAAGAAACCAAACATGTAAAAAATAATTATTTTAAAGTGGGTTACCTATTCCGACAGAGGTATGAACAAAATGTAATGGGAGCAACTAACTATGCTGGGCCTAGATTTAAGTAGGAGAGAGGAAGGAATCAGAAAACTTTTCCCCTGGGGAGTGATACTTACTCTGACTTTTGCAGTATAGGAGAGAAGGGAAGAAGAACTTTCTATGTGGGATCAGCCATCCGTTAAGGCATGGAGGTGTGAGAAAGCATCGCTTATGGAAAAAAGAAGGCCAGGATTTTTGTGATTGGAGCTTGGATTTTGGGGGATTATGAGAAGTCATGGGGGAAAGAAGAGAAATAAAATTGGAGGGTAGTTGGCATCAGACACTGACTTGGATTGCCAGACCAAGGTTTTTGATTTTTATTCTGCATAAAATGATGAGCCAAAAGAGGGAGAAGAATTTGCTATGTTCAACCAGTAGGAGAATTCTGGTTCTCTTGGAAGTTAACTCATGGCTGAAGAGTGGAGTATTTTGGTTTTATGTGTAGTCTTTCTTTTGGACCAGTGGACCCATAGAATTTCAGGTTCATTGACAACTAACCTCATTATCAATGTAAATTGGTAAAGTGATGTTCTGGTTTACCATTCAGTCTATTGTAAGTTGTTAGTTTCAGTCTTCTCCAGGGCCTGATCAGCTATGAGTATCTCCAGAAAACTTGATTTTCTGGATCTGTACAATGGAAGACTATTCTTTAGATCACAGACCACCCTCCGTGATGTTTCCCTACTTCCTTAATCAGCTTGTCTCCAACTCTCAGTCAGCAGAAAATTGAGTTTAGATTCTATCTATATCCTATCAGTCAGTCCTAGCCATTGCTTACCTCATTGAGTCATGCTTCCTCTAATTACAGAAGCCCAAATAAATTGCATTTCAGGTTTTTTCTTATGAGAATCAAATGCTTTAGATAGCATGGTGTTCATGGACATTAGAGCATTGTTGCTGTTTGTGGCCTTTTCTTTAAACCTCTATAAATCAGAATAGGTCTGCTTAATCTTTGTGTCCCCCACTGTGCCTAGAATGATCTTATACATATAGTAGAAACTCAACCACTGCCCATGGAAGGATGACTTCACAGTCATATTTCTCCTATAAATAATTTTTGGGTTGTACCTAGAATCTGTCTCTTGCTAATATTCTGTATTATCTATTAATATGAAATTATTTAAGTTGATTTGACTTTCATGGACAATTTCCTTTAAAAAGAGACTCATTATATTAGGAATGTGAAAGGCTAAAATTTGGAAAGAGAATTCAAGGTAGTGAGTCATTCCTGCAGATACAAGCTTGGGGTTTATAACCACAGTCAATGGCTGGAATCATTTGTAATTACAGGGAACATTATTTCTCTCATTGGACTATTCCAGATTGTAGACTTTTCTTCCCTTCAGACAGCATAACTTTGATTTGATGTCCACATATCAAAACTATAGAAAAGAGTGGGATTGTATTTTCTCCAAAATGTGTGATTTCAGGATGGGAGCTATGAAATAAAGGAATGTTCTAATAGTATTGTCATACGAGAAGTTAGTCAACTTCAGGGTTCTAATAAAAATTAGATTAGAAAACAACTTTCCCTCTTTGGAAGGTAGTCTCCTTGCCTCAGGCTCTCTGTTAGCCTTGTTGGTGTCCCACTAGCTGCTAAAAACAGCGATAAATAATGCTTACATCACAGGACCTATATTTTATATCAAGAAGACTGTATAGGAATAAATGGTAATTATTTTAAATAATACTCAAGCGAAAGCAAACTTCCAAAGAATATATTTTCAATGTGCCAGACGGATGAATAAAAGGAGCATTTTACATCATGTTAGCTTTCCTTTCCTTAGGGCAATAGTATATTACGGTGCTTGCCTGAGAGACATGGCTCAATTTTTATTTTATTGCATGCATTTCAAGTGTGAAACTTTATTTTTAATGGTTTCTGAAGCATGATTCAGGAGTCATTTCTTCTATCCTCCGTGTTCTCCAACTTTGTAATCAATTGAAATAAAAAGGAATCTGAACTCGACCAAGATTTTATCTCATTTTTACTTCTTTCGCCTCTAGAGCTTTAGTTGGCTTATGAAGACTGAAATTTGTTTAAGCTCTATATTTCCAAACTCCTTCCTTTACATTTCAGTATGTGTGTGTTCTTGGGGGAAGGGCTGAGGGGTGTGGGCTGTAAGCAGAGGAAGTAGAGAAAAGCACTTAAAAATGCCTTTTACCCTTTTAAAGAAACATCTCCAAATTCTTTGTTTATTCTTATGGTAAGTGGTTTTACAAAGTGCTGGCTAGGATAATTACCCTGAAATTTTCCCTGGATTTTAATGACCTGATGAATTATTCCAGATTTCTTCCAGAACACTAACTGGAAGGGCGTGTGGTCTGGTCTGGAGTTCCCTCACTGTTTTTCTGGACAGGTCACACCTCTAGCCTCAGCAGGCCACCCTGGAGGAGGTGTCCTCCTTTTCTCCTTCCTGTCTCCTCGCATCCCCACCCGCTAAGCTAGAGTTTGAAGTGATTTGTGCTTGGTGTCCACTCACTTCCCATCTCCACTCTCCTCGATGTCTTTGCTGCTGCCTTTATTTCTTCAGCCACGTGCGGCATAGCGCTCGACAGGTGACAGGTAACACGTGACAACTCCTTCCAGTTCTGGCCCCCTAACTCTCCCACCCTCATTGGAGTTTGTCTTCTCTTTGTCTCAGGCACTATTTAAATTTTGAAGAATGATTCTATGTGAATCGTGTATATTGGTCTTAGACATACTTGCATTTTAATTAAAGGGCATGATTAAGATGCATTATTGTAATGCAAAAAAAAAGAAGTGTGTTTATTTCTGGTTCCATAAAGGTTTGAATTTTTAAAAAGTGTACCTCAAATCCCTCCCTATAGGCCACAGTGACTGTGCAACCCTTTAAAATCCTAACCCAACCTACTTCTCTCCCCAGCAGCCATTCTCGGTCTTTCCCCTCTGACAAAGTTGCAATTACCTCTTTTCTTTATCCTCTTGTCAGAGATCTGTGACATAATGTTGAGGGGGGACAGGGGCTATGACAAGTTGGAGAATAAATAGTTAATAGAAGCTTCTATGTGCCAGTTCCTCACTTTAGTGATCGCTTGAGGATCAGTTTCCTTGTCTAATGGGCCTAGATATACATACAGATGCCTACACCATTTTATTCTTTTATGTTTCAGTAGTTTAGGAGTTTTTCAAAAAAGAGGACTTTTGAAAAAAGGTTACATAAGAAATTATGGGCTTAAACTACTAATTAATTTAGAAAACGTAGGCATTTAACATTGATTAACTCCACAGATAGGTACTGAGTACTGGCTACATGCCAGGCACAATCGGCAGATGTGTAAATTGGGTAGCTGTCACCTAGGATCAAATAGACCTAGGCGTTGCTTCCCAACCTCCCTCTTTTGGAGGTTACTTCTCATTGCTAGAAACTTGGTGTCATCCATAAATTATTCATAGATAGCATCCTCTCATTTGGTTGCCCTTTAGGAATATGTTGCATGTATGTAGAATAATGTACTGCTTTGAATGTGCTGTGTTTTGAATTCAGGGGGAAAAGCTCCCCCCGATTTCAGTAAATCTATGCTCTTTGGTGTTAATATCATACCTCTTTGCTCTCACCTGCACATTCTCTACATCCCATCACACCCCCTGCTCAGCAAAACTGTCAATTTGATGGTCTTGTTCTACGTATCTCCTGTTAAATGAAAATAAATTTTATATGTTACTCAAAATTTGGTCACATACCTGTGAATTGATAGTCTCTTAGTCTATCAGTAGTTAGGGACTACTAACTACTGTGGGACTATCAGTAGCTGACTTTCTCTTTAATGATAATTGTGACTTAATGCCGAGATCTTCCAAATGATTCTGGTTAACTTGGAGGATGGCAAGTGGATCCCTGTGCTTTCCTGATAATGATAGCAACTCTTGTTTTTTGAAGTCAATTGGGCTAGGCCTTATGTACAGTATCTTATTTAATTCTATGCCAATCTTACAGGATGGTTCCATCTATTTTCCCTATTTTGCATTTGAGAAAATAGATTAAGATATATTTGGGAGTGTTCAAAGAATCAGGTTTTTCTTTGGCATCTGAGACATAATAAGGGTACAGTAAGAGAATTCTTTTCTGAATACATTTTGAGAAGGAAAAAGAAAATGAAACACTTTAAATTTGTAATCTTCCCCATATCTTTGCAAAACTAAGTGCAAAAACTAGGGGGAAAGATTAGACCATAGAAAAAAAAAACCTGTTGATATTATTAAATCTTCCTTCATTTTGTTATATTATACATGACTGAATATGAAGCAACCCCAAGTATTAGGTTATTTTCCCTTTTTTCAATGAGAACATAATAAAAAAAATTTTGTGTCCAAATTGAATACACGAACTCTTTTCAGGATACATAAAATAGATAATTAGTATCTATAATATGTGGTTGATCAATTAGTTGCCTATACATATTTGAAATAAAATTTTATGTAAAATATATATTGATTTAGAAATACTTTTTTTCCCACTCTTACATTTCATGAAACAATTTTACTTAAATTCCTCATGTAGATCTTCAACGTTAGTATCATTTTTATCACTGGAAGAATATTTTGAATTATCTATCAAATTTTCTCAAACAGTATCATCTCTACCATCCAGTGGGGCAGGGGCAGGTGGTGGTACATGGGTAGCTCCAGAATCAAGGAAAGAAGTAGAATAGACCATCATCATCATTATTATTTTTAAATCCTAGAAATTGAAAAGGAAAGCAGTCAGACCCCGGAGGTGGTCTTTGGAACTGAAAAGAGAGAAGTAGCTGTGGTTCTGGAAGAGCTGGACCCCTGCACCAGCCAGGGCTTGGAGCCAATGGGGCAGTTGGGACTTTGGAGAAGACTGGTGGCCTTGGTGGAGTGGGGTGCCAAGGGAGTCATGCTGCTGGCAGTTTTTCCCTCTTTCCAGAGACCATGCCAACTGATGACATTCTTTGCATGGCTTTGATTTGAAAGTTAGGTGACTCTTTCTTGGGTTTATTTAAGCCTCCTAGGATTCTCAGATGATACAGGAAAAGAAGAAGTGGAGAACCAAGCCAGTATGAGATTCTTGAGTGTGTTTAATTATATTTGGTGAAATAAGAGACAGGATCATATTTGCATCCCAAGTATTGTGAGCGTTTCGGACCAATTCCATTGCATGGATTAAAATGAAGGCACTACGAGATTGTGTTTTGCTCAGTGTCGTGTGGCTAGTCAGGGTGCTGAGATTGCAACGCTGTAACTGGATAGTTTCGGCAGTCTCATTTCTCACCCATTACATTCCCTTTAAACAAAGTTATTCTCCCCCTTTATTTTTACTTTTCATTCATTATTGTTTTAGAAATCTTTCGTGTTGCAGGTGACAGAAACCCAACTTGAACAAGCTTGAGTGAGAAAATTTGCTACATGGAATTTGCGATATGCATCTGGGGATATATTACATGCTCTGGGGACAGCAATGTGGCTAAGCCTTAGGAATGTCATCCCAATCATCTGTGGCCAGGCTGGACTTATGCTATACTGACATGGAGGCTCCCAGGCTGCTAATGAAGTCTGGGCTGGGGGAGGAAGAGGGAGAGGGAGATACCTGAGGGGTCAATTCCCAGAAAAAAGATGGACAAAAAAAATTTTTACTACAGTTAATAATGATTTTGAAATTAATTATGTATACCCCACTTACTTACAAAATGATTCAATGAAGCTAATAATAATAATAATATTTTATATTTTGTAAGACTTCATACGCTACCTGATCTCATTCAGAATCACAACTCGCAATGCAGAAAAGCAGCAGGTGTATCTGTTCCCATGTTATAGATTAGGAAACCGATGTGCAGAGAGATTACGTAATTTGCCCAAGGACACACAGCTGCTAAGTTATAGAGATGGAACTCAAGACTTTTCCGCCACATCCTCTTCCTAGAGGCTTCAATTCTTAAAATAAATCAACTCTGTTGTTCAGGTCTTTTTCATTTATTTGAAAGAAACAACATTCTGGATTAATTTTAAGTACCCTGAAGGCACACTGAATTTTCAGACGTGGACAGCTGATCATCTGATGGAGCTGTAGCATTTCCATTTCTCTTTTGGTTGGGAGGAAGGCCATTCTCCATGCTCCTCTGTTCTTTCGAACTCCTATTGACATCTCTGTTTTCCTCCATACTTTTCAACATTCAAGCCAGATGCCAATTGTCTGTGTGAAAACACACTGCATCTCAAATATACCAAGATCCCAAATGTATGTGTAATATTTGACCATATGTGAATACTCCAGTAAACTCCTGGGGACTTATGTTCCAGTGTCAGTGCTGAACAACAGGAAGATCATAAATTCCATCAGCTAACTAGAAGGCTCACATATGCCTCATATTTACAAGTACCCCAAAGATGTAGTCCATTCTAAATTTGACTTTTTGATACAATAGAGGTGTTACACGCTCTCTCCATGGAGACTGTGGCAGTTTGAAAAGATACAAATTGATGGGATTACCTCAGGTTATTGCTGTCATTACTGATCATAGTAAGTGGTTATTGTGGAGAGACTTTCAACCAAGGAAGATTTCTCGAGATGAATCCTGAAAAAAAAAGAAGAAAAGAAGGTATAAATGGTAGCCAATGGATATATTTAAAAAAAAAAAAATTGTACTTACTATACTAACTGGGCCTGGGTCATTTCCCTAAAGCTGAACATGGTAGGATTAAATTCTGCAACCTCAAGCAAAATGTTTTAAAGGACACAGAGGCTAAAATTTTGAACAATATCTTTATCTTCTCCACTTTCCTCCTCTTGCAGCCTCCTGAGATGCTGGCCTAATCATTATTAACAAACAAAAACACAAAACCACTTCAGGAGGATTTACTTCACTCACACTAAGCTTTATTTTGGACCTGTTGAGAGTTAAGAAGATAAAATAAACAAGGCCTTTGTTCTCAAGTCCCTAATGGGTTAGTACAGGGAATCCCCATTGTCCTCCTCCCCTTTGGAGGCTTAAGTGGAAATAGTGTTGCTTCCAAGCTCACTCAGGTTGTTGGCAGAAGTCATTTTCCTGTGGCTGTAATATGGAGGGCTCCAGCTTCTTGTTGGCTATGAGGTAGAGGCCTCTCTCAGCAACTAGAGGTTGACCTTCCTGCCCAGTTCCATGGTCCATGGCTCTCTCTTATACACCCTCTTAGAAAATGGGAATTTCCTTCTTCAAAGGCAGTGACTCACAGAAAGTCTCTAGAGTGAGTTTGCTGTTAAGATGAGGTCTTACATAACGTAATGTAATAATGGGAGTGAGTCCCATCATGTTTGCTATATCCCATAGATTCAAAGCTAGTCACAGGGCCTGTCCACCCTCAAGGGGATGGGATTATACAAGGGCATGAACAATGAGTCTGGAACCATGGGGGCCACCTTAGAGTCTATCTACCATAAAAGTGAAATGTGCAAACACTGGAGACAATCAAGTTCACTTTGCAAATCAATAATAGTGCTTACAATTTAGAAACTTGATTTTGATTTTCCTGTTCCAACTGCTAAACCATGACCATCAAAATGCAGATAGTTTGGCTAAACAGCAGGTTCTAGCTTATGGAGATGGAGCCCAGAATGCATCATCTAAGGTTTGTGTGTTGAGGGAGACAACTTGCTATGAATACTCACTGTCCAAAGTGATGTGGTCCACTCAAGCTCTTCTCTTACTGGAGCTGAGATACAAGATCAACTAGTCAGGATTGTGTGGCAAGAAATAGGGTGTAATGGGACTGGGATTTATCCAGTCCCTCACGGAGACAAGTTGGAAAAGTCCAGGTAGTTTGTCAGGACCTCAGCCTGGAAGCACAGGGATATAGCCTCATGGGGGATTAAGCTGCCAGCAGGAAGCTGAGGTTGAGCCACAGCTGTGAAGAACAGACCAACATGCAGGTGGGGTTGAGGGTGGATTGTGACTCAGTGGGCATGTCCTTACTCATGGAACTGGCATTTGGCTGCACCTGTACACAGAGGGGAGACTCCTAATGTTCTCCCTGTGGAGCCTCCCTGAAGGAAGGGTCTACGAATTATCTCATGAAATCTAGGCTCTGACTCCATATAGATCAAAGTTGTGGGAAGCAATACATATTTACATTTTGTTTGTTCCTGAATATAATAATATAAAACACATTTACTTAATAATTTTTAACACGATTTCATTTTTTCTGTCTTCCTTTCTCTTCTTGCCCCATATTTAAAAACTTTAGCTTTCATTAAGACTTAGATTTCTATCCAGTTCTTTTCTTTATTGAAACCTAATGACAAAAATATAATTCCATCACTTGACCAAATTGGATCAGATATGCTTTTCTGCATATTGTTTATTTATTATACAACTTTCTATGCCTTTTTAAATAACACATGTTTTACGGGGTCTTTCTCCGGTGACTCATTTTTGGAGCCGATCCGAGGAGTTATTCTCCAGACGTGGCACCATTGACCCTCATTTCAAACTACATTTTGTATTTATTTTTAAAAAGATATTTCATTCACAGAATCCCCACTGAGCTTTTTATTGTGAAAAATTAGGGCCCGTAAATCATCCCCCTCAGAACACTATAAATTTTATACAATTGAAACATTCCATGGACTGAGCTTGGCACTTTGATGAAATCACTCCTTTGCTTCTCATAATTTATGAGCTTTTCCCATTCTCCTCCCTCCTGCTCCATCATCACCTTGCCCTCCCAGCAAGAGAGGGGGTGGTATCTTGCCTTTAAATTGCTTGCTGGGGTTTATTGAGTATAATTTGTGATTGAATTTATATGAGCCTGCAATATTGCAACTTATCCAAAATTATGAACAATAAAACTTTTCATTTTCTGCTGGCAGGCAGTAGGGACATGGCTTGATCATGAAGGAGGTGGCCCAGCATGGCGCACTGGGGAAGAACAAAGTCCCTGGGTGCCAGATGACATGGGTTAGAGCCTTGGCTCTCCCAGTCATTTCCTGTGAGACTGAGGCCTCGGTGTCTTCATTTATAGACTCCAAGCATGGGCAATCTTTAAGATCTTTTCAGCTCTTCTGCATTCTGATGGTTCTTGGCTTGCTGCTTCTTTTAAAGGGTAATTATGAAAACCAACATGGTATATTTCAAAGATTTGATTTTTGATGCAGGTGATTAACTCTTGTTTTTTAAGGAAAAGAGGAGAAGAGAGTTAGGAGAAAGCACAAGAGTAGCAAAGTGCAAAGCACTTCTGATTCTTGTCTGCAGGTTTACACTGGATCATAAGGTCCTTGAAACCAGGGGCTGTGGCTTATTTAACTTGGAAACCCTGAATCCCAGTACAGAACCTGATACCTGGGTTTCTGATAAAAGCTTTGAATGAATACAGAAAATTCAAAGGTGGGTTACCCCCATAAATTCAAGAGCCTGAACAGGGCCAGGCACATGGTCGGTGCTCAATACATATTTGTTGAATTTCCAGCAAATGGGCTCATTGCCATCATTGGGATCTTGGAGTTTCCCCGTGTTTACTCCCAGTCCACATGACATCTTTATTTTTTTTCTAACTAGACCTCTGAATGGGTCTTCTAAGAAATTGCTAGCTTTTTGGCATCACTAGTACTCACGCTCTTGGAAAGAATTTTGCTGTTAAAGAAATAGGCTAGAATTACAAGATAGGGGTGAATGGCAAAGTGGCTGAGCTTGAGCTCTGGAGTGAGACTTGGGACAAAATATGGGCTCTATAATGTATAAGCACTGTGACCTTGGGTGAATATTTTCCCCTCTGCTAAGCTCCACCCTCCTTCGCTGTAGAGTGGGGGAAAATAAGTGTACCTATCTCTTGGGGTAGGAGTGAGCCATCCATGTCAAAGGACCTAGGCCAGTGATTGCATATAGTACATATTCAGTAAATGTTGGCTATGAATTGGGTTTAATTATTATTAGTAGTATTGCTATAAACATCAGTAATTCCTACAGTTTTTACTTTCGTGTTAAAATTCAGATTCTGTTGGAGAAATGAGATTAGTGTCTGATGTAAAATTTATTGTAGTATTAACTTCACCATTTCTTTAGCTTCTCAGGGTGTATTTTGAGATCCTTGTGTTACAGGAAAAGAGTATCACTGATACTTGTTAGAAGAACCTCACTATTTTGAATAGAGAGTATTGGTTGGATTTTTATTTACTTCTAAGTGTAGTTTTTGTGATTCCAGGCTTTTAGGAAAGAATGAGAATACAGTGCTGTTTAAGAAGTGTCTGGTATTTATTTTTTTCCATAAAATGGAAAATTTCTTTCCTGACAGTTGTCAGTTATGACTTTGCCTACATGCAATCATAACATGCGACTGTTTTAAGAAGAATTTCACTAGGTTCAGAATGCAAACCAGTCTGAAATATTTGAAAATCAAGGTGAAGTTGATTCCTTTTTCTTTGACCTGCTTGCAGAATGCTCTGACAAGGTACAAACTGGAATATATGTCTTGGAACTATTTACCACTTAAATATTAACAATGTAAAATAAGTGATGGAGTTTGGGGTGACCGAGGATCTACAGTGATGGCCACCCAGCCCTTGCGAGTAAAATATGGCTCACTTGATGACATTTCAGTCCTAAATCACTGCACTGCAGACGAGTTTGCGGCTGAGGGGGTTGCATGAAAACATTCCTTCAGGACCGTTTAAAAAGGCTGAATAAGCAAAGAATCCTGTGTGACAACGGTCAGAATATCAAAGGAGCGGTTCAGGTACACATATTATGGCCCGTGGCTCCTGCCCAATAACCTTTTCCTTGTAGAGATAGATTCCCTGGACAGAAAACAAATCTCTTTCCAAGTTAGAGAACTTTATCAGATTTATCTCTCATTGTCAGATCAGCATACAGGAAACAAATGAAATCTGCAGCATGATTCAAATCAGAAGAAGAACAATTTACAGTGCTCACTGGCTTCTCGTAAACCTCATTAATGTTTGGCATGGGGTACCAAGGAGTCATAAAGAATCGTCCTGCTGAACATTTATATCTGCTTAGTCTCTTATTATATGTCTTCAACACAGCTTAAATAATGGCCGCCAGAGCATCTCGTGAGCAGGAAATGAGAAAGTAACACATGTTTTTGTGTCATAATCAAATATTCTTCCCTATCTTTTTTAAGTCTCCCTCTGGGAGGCAAAGTACTATTTTTTGGTTTTGTTTATCCTCAAACTGTTGCCTGAAATTTCCACTTTGTTTTAGATTTGTCACAGCCCTAAAATGGAATTAAGTTACTTATTTATGCTCATGTCTTCTATTACTTTGGATTTGGGGCATTTCTTAATTCAGTCATGGCTATACAGTTGCTCGAATTCAATTTCTTTTTGAATTCTGGCCCATTGTGCCCTAATGATGTGAATGCATTATGGATAATGCTAACCTACTTATTTATGAGGTTCCCAACATATTTGACCTAATAATACTAAAAGGTGACATTTGTTGAATACTTACTAGGCACAGGGAACCTTTTTTTTATATTTAATTTCATCATCATAACAACCACATGAGGTAAGTACTGTTATCAGCTTCATTTTAGAGATGAAAAAACAGTTCCCCTGAAACACTGCTACTCTTCTTGCTAAACAGAAGAGTTGGGAATTATATCCTGACAGCCTGTTCTTTCCTGCACTGCACTCCTTCTCTAGATCATTAATTTATAGTTCACTGAATGTAATGTCCTAGAAAATGTGAGCATAACAAAGAGAGAAGAAAGGAAGAGGATGGGAAGAAAGAGGTTAAATGTACAAAGATGGACAACATGGGATTGTACCAACAGTGGGGCTGAGGGAATATTAGTTGCAGAATTGGTTCTTGTTGACTTGAATTGGCTGCTCAGGTACTTTACTAATGGACAGTGATATGGGTGGGCCATTCAATCATTTTGATAAACAAGAAAGGACAGTCTTTCACTATAGAAGATAAATTTTTTTGTAATTTTTTATTCTGAAATAATTTTACATTCTCAAAACGTTACGAGTACAAAGAACTCCCATATCCTTTCACCCAGAATTCCTCAATTGTTAACATTTTACCACATTTGTTTTTATCATTTTCTCCCTCTATGGATAATTATAATGATTATTTGTGAACCATCAGGGAATAATTTGCCTACACAATATCTCTTTACCCTTAAATACTTACATAACCACATTATAATTATTATAATCAGGAAATTAACACTGATTCAATGCTATTGTCTAATCTACAGACTTTCTATATTTTATCATTTGTCCCAGTGAAAATATTTTGGGAAGGGATGTTTGGAGACCAATCTAGGATCACATGTTGCATTTAGTTGTCATGTCTCTTTAGTCTCTTTTAGTCTGGGGCAGTTCCTCTTTCTCTTTTTTTTAACATTTTTAAAAAAGAATATAAGTCATTTGTTTTGTAGACTATCTCTCAGTTTGAGCTTGTCTGATGTTTATTCATGATTAGATTGAAGTTATATGCTTTGGGCAGAAGTAACACTGAAGTGATGTTGTGTTCTTCTCAATACCTCATATCAGGAGGCCCCTGATGCTAATTTATCCCATTACTGGTGATGTTAACAAGTTTCTCTATTGTAAAGTTACACTTTTTTCAGTGGATTAAAGTTAAAATTTGATTTAGATACCAGTTTCCTGGGAATTTTGTTCAGATCAGATCCAATTAAGCAGCATTGGGTATTTTGAAAAAGCTAGCTTTCTGATCTGTAAGTCTCAGGATCAGTCTGTGGAAAGTGGTGATTCAACTGGAATATTCCCTTAGGCAGAATTAAAGTAAATCCTATCTCCATCATCATAATCTCCAAATTGTGATTCTGTTTATACTTAGAAAAGTACCTTGATAGTTCGTGAATCTTTAATGAGATAAATGAAATATCAAAATATTTACATGTCAAAACAAAAAATGATTTTTATGATAGACTCAGACTATGGGTGAGCAGAGCCATTTCTAGAGCAATTGCTCTTGGGTGAAAAAGAAGGATGTGGTCAAATTAGTTCTTTGCTGTTGTTGGACAAGGAGGTGGGTAGCCTCCTATCTAATAAGGAGGCTAATTCACTGCAGCAGGATTGGACCAAGTGGGAAGGGCTGGTATCTAAAACTGCACCTTGTCCTAGAGCGAAGGAAGCTCAGTTTTGCAGAATATTATTTCCTACAAATAAAGCAATAAATAGTAATGCTATTTCAGAACAGTTGGTGATTGCATTAAATGAGGGAGGAGGTGAGTGTCCATAGACGAGATTATTCAGGCCACCAGCAGCCCACCAGTATATGTGTGTGTGTGTGTGTGTGTGTGTGTGTGTGTGTGTGTGTATGTGAGATAGAGAGTATGTGTGCTTGCATGTGTCATGGGGAATTGGGGAGGGTGAGTAGGTAGGGTGGTATAGATAGAGAAGAAAGATAGAAGAGGAAAGACACATGAGGACCCAGTCATAAATGACTTGGGCACTGGGAAGACATAGGAACTAGGGACTCCAGCTCCCCAGAACAAACCAGAAGATGGCAAAATCAGGGTATGAGACCGCGTCTGGGCTGGCACCAAGCATACCTTGAAGGAGGCTCCATCGATAGTGCTAGAGAACTAGTTACACTTTTAGCCTAAAGTCTGGACTGGTCTGAGAGACTGAGGAAGAGAATTAGAGAATTCCAGCTGGGGGAGAAGCAGGACACAGAGCCTGTGGACCAAGCTTGACAGCCTGACAAGCTCATGCTGTTAAAGCCCCCAGACTCGTAACCAGCCATTGTGCATGAACAACTGTACTCACCTCATCCAAGCTAACTGAAAGATGCATTATTACTGGGGTTTTGGAGGATCATTTTATGAAATTTTCTCTTTCAAGGTTATTCTTCAATCATATATCACTTAGGCACTGCTGTTGGAGATGAGAAACACATAGCCTGATTTGGTCTAGGCTCCACACCCTTCTAAGATATATCTTAAGGCTGAGAAATATGGTCTCCTTTCTATACCTGTGAGTTGGGTGAAAGTAGATGCAGAGAATCAGAATGCTCAGTGAAATATGTCTTCATTATGAAGTGTCAAAGTAAAATTATTTTAGAAAATAATTGCTTTAAAAAATCATCACCCATTCTTGCCCTCTGTAATGCTCTGTTCACTTTCAGCTTTCTTTATTTCAATCCCTTTCTTTTCTCCTGACATTTCCTATCCACTGAATTTAAGCAATGTTCTTAGCAACCACAGCAATGAGACATTGTATGAATATACAATGGGGCATAATGGAAATGCTTCCTATGGTAACAGAAACCATAGAAACATTCTGTGTGTGCGCGCGCGTGTGTTTATGCGCATATGTGCGTACAAAGCTGCTTTGGGGTCAAAGCTTTGCTGAGTTCATCCAATTGAGAAAATGAAGTGTTTCACTGTAATCACATTGCTATTTGGGTCTATTGTTGTTGTCATCATGATTTAACATTTATTGCATACCTATAATCCTCTGAACAGACCCTGGAACTAGATGTCAACTCTATTTAGTGGATTTATTCTTGAAGTTAGATAGCAAAACCTCAAAATGCAAACGATGAGAATACTTCCAAAACAGAAATACTGAATATGCATTCCCAGAAAAATTAAATAAGGAGAAAATGAGTTTGATCCAGACAGTTAGGAATGAGGGATGTGTGAGGAAGCCTCCATGTCTAGATTAGGGATGATTTTTAGCTATTTCCAAGAACCATGGGAGGGACTGTGCAGACTGTCTGATCTAACACTTTAATCCCCTTCTGCCATGGCTCAGACCCCATGGGGTGGAATCTTCATGAGGAGATTCCCTGTCTTGAATAATAATAACAGGCAAATTTTCAGGTGCAAATCTTATTCTACCACTTGCATAACTAGTGCAACAAATAATCACATCCTCAAGCTGCATGGGAAACCCTGAAAAGATCTTTTTTTAAGGATGTAAAGGTTATTAAAAATATACAGTTTCATAGAATAAGTTTGTTTCTCTCTTACAATATGCCTGAGATCATCTTTTTTTCTACTTCAGACACCCCCACTTTTTAATATTAAAAGTCGCTTAATAACAAAAGTAAACTGCATGTTATTTATGGAAACTGCACAACATTAACTTTGCTAATTACATGGTTACTCACTTTCTCAGGACCAGATCACCTCCTATTTGTTTCCAACTGCTATGGTCACCATGTGTTTTTAAAGTAAGATAGAAATAATAAACTGCAGGTTTCCAGGGTAATCACATGTTATTTCTGCAGTTTACACAGGGACTTTACCATCTGGTTTTGAAGGGCACATCGTTCCAAGACAGAGTAGAGTTAGTAGGGCTTTCTCTGCCTATATATCCATTGATTCTATGGGGAAATTTCAAATGGGACTTTTGGGGGCAAAAGTCAGATGCCTGGCACAACTTTCCACTTAGGTGAAATCTTCTCTACCTTTTCTGCAAATAACTGCTCTGCCTCTTGGTTCTCTGTATATAAATTGGGGAAATTATGCCCAATTCCTAGTGTGGCTTTGAGTCTTAAGTGAGGCAATACAATATGGTAATTGACATAGGGTAAGTTGTTAATGAATGATGGTTCTTAGTTTCTTTCCACTCCATTTTAGCCTCTTCTAAACTCCGGAGGACTAAGTTGAGAAAGCATTAAAGATGGCGTGAAGACGAGCCAGCTCCAAATCCAGAAAAAGAAGCCCAAACTGGACTATATTCTGCAAAGGGGATTTGCTGTCTTATGGGAGCTATTCGTTCAGCTTTAACCCTCCTTCTCATCTCTCCTTGGTTAGTAACCTAGTGCCACTGTCTGCCTGTTGGAGAGCCTGAGCTATCTGTTCAGCGATGCATGTCTCTGGATCCCAGCACCGAGCTTGAAAAAGCTCCCATCTCGGTCAGTAACCTTTCATGAATGTCTGCTAGGAATGGCAAGGAATAGTTTGGTCCCTCTAGATCTGGGAAATAATTCCTGTGGTTACATCAACTGCTTGGATCTTTGGATCTATGCATTCTTTCTGTCTCTTCTTTTGTGAAGGGTTTTCTACTTGAATGCTGTTTCATCTCAAACAGCCAGTTCCATTTTGACACAGTGGAGATATGAAGCTTCCCTCCACTGACACAACTTGGCCAGATGCCAGCCAAGAGTACCTCCAGGATACTTGGGCTATAGGAAAAGTTATAGACAGCCTGGCCTTGCCCTCTGCAATGATCAATGATCAGTCACAATAATAACAATCGCTGGGTGTACAATTGGTTGTCTGAAAATGTGAACCTTATTAATTACCCTGCATTTCTGCTTGGCTGCTAACAGCTCTAGACCCTATTTCTTGGCATTCTCCCATATGTCGTTTCTACCACAAATCCGCTACAGATCTTTAACTGCCTACTTGCCTCTGCTTTACTGTCCTTCTCTCAGCTGCTGGCTTTTATTGTCATTTTTCACCAAACCAGAGTTCTAATATTCTTTTCAGTTATAAGGAAAAGGAACCAAGTCTCCTTGAATCAGTTTCTCCCCATGTCTTCTGGATTCCTATGTCTGTGATAGCCCAGATAACCCATTACTAAGGCAAGTTCTGTGTTTCTAGGCTACCAAATCAATTTGATAGGCTTTTTGAACCTGATGTGGCCAAGCACTGGAGACACAGGTGAACTACCCCCTGCCCTTCAGGTGCTCACATTCCAGTTGGGAAGCTAGGCATGAAGCAAACACTCATGATACAATGTGCTAAGTGCTTTCATTAAAAGCATAAACAAAGTGACTTTTTGGGGTGTGATGTTGCCTCCATGTTGACCTGAAACAAGCTGTAGTATTTTGACTTTTAGAGTAACTACATGTCTCTACATATCTGAGCAGTCCGGTTTATTAATAAGGCCCTCTTTTACTCTTGGAGTCTCTATTTGGATGATAAATTGCATGGTCTCCCTATTTATAAACCAAAAACCAATCTATGAGACTGGTTTAATTGGGGGAAATTATGTTCCTATTTATCAAGAATTCTTGAATTGCCTGGCTTTACATTAGCGGTTGAGGCAGTAGGGTAAATTCCTAATCTGGTTCACCTTTTTCACCAACAGTAATACTGACACTTTTGCAAATTATATCAAATGTCAAATGACAAATGTAAGATGTTTTTTAGTGAATAATTTCAATAATAATATGAATCTCTAAAAGCACTTTTTTCTCAGACATTTGAATTTTAAAATAACTTCTAAAGAGTTGACAAATATCAATATCTGGAAAAAGGATCCAAACCTAGGCTTTATTATTCTAAATCCCCTGTACTATTCTGACTTAGAATAGTGGATGCTAAGGAGAATTGCTTGCAATTATTCCTCATAGTTTAGTTTTAATGTAAAGGTGAAAGCAGTTTTTGGTCATGGAAAAATCTAGATGTGAATTCTAAGTGATTCCAAAGGATATAAGTTCAAGTTAGTATATTCATGAAAGACTGTATTGATTCTATAGCCAAAATAGAATTCAGTTATTCATTCCTTCATCCATGCACTAAATGGATAAATTCCACACTTATTGAGCACTATGTGTCAGCCAATCTACTAGGCACTTGGGCAACAGTGATAACCTATACAGACATATCTCTGCCCCTATGGAACTTAGAGAATAGAGTCTCAGAAAGCTATTTTAATTTTATCCAACTGTATTGTGTCTTTTTTCTAAATCCTTGGCACCCAAAGTATGGTTTCAATGCCTCAGTATCAACATTACCTGGGAGCTTGTTATAAATGGAGACTCGTGGCCCACCCTAGACCTATGAATCAGCACCTGCAGTTTCAAAAGATCTCTGGATGATCTGAGTAGCCTCTGATTCAGTAGGTCTGGGGTCTTCTCCTCTAACAAGCTCCAGGTGATGCCAATGCTGCTAGTCTACAGATAACACTTTGAGGAGCGAGGGACTGCTGGACCAGTGTTTTACAAACTGTAGATTGCAGTCTACTAGTGGGTCATGAATCAGTATAGTGGGATATAACCAGCACATTGAAAACTATTTTTAAATAGGACAGAATAGAAAAAAAATCAGAGTGCACATGTCATGATGAAAGTATTATTTCATGAATTTTGAATCAGCTTTTTATATACACATGCGGACACACACAGACACATGCAGATGTACATGTAAGTTTAAGAAATGTCTTCAGCCCTCAAAATATGTTCATATCTCTTCTAGTCCATATATGCCCTGCCCAAATCTGCAAATATTTACATTTCTGTTTAATCTAGAGCAAAGCAGTTAAAATGTACATGTTACCCAAGAGGAAAAAGCATCAGACCATTACTTGATGTATCACCTGTGTAGTTGTTAAGCTATTGTTTCCGCTTCAAAAACACTTTTCTGTATTCTACTTTGTGATTCTGGGTTGGGGCTCTCCAGATGACCATTATTCTTAGCCATCTGCCTCTTAGGAAGAACTAGAGGAGGACTCCAAGCCTGCAGGAGGGAACATTCCTGTATTGCTTCCTGTTCCACCAATGACTTTTCACCCTGGAGTGGCAGGGAAGTTTCTAGATTCTTTGGGTACTCCCAGAATCAGTCTTACTGCACCCCCTGAGAGGTATCAATAGCAATGAAGTGTGGGTCCCAAGTCTGGGCTCCTCCAAGGTTCTGGGTTGCCATAATCTTTTGTGCTTTTTACCTGTGTTATCTTAGTGTCTTTTGTTTTTTTAAATCTTCTAACACGTGTCCAACCAGTTTGGTATGCTAAATTACTATGTGGGGATATCTGTTCTTCTCTTCTTTGACCAGACTTGACTAGTGTAATACCTTACTTCAAATTAGTCTTCAGATTATCTGTAACAAGGTGGGCTTTCTAGGAAGGCAAAGAACAAGAACGCTTAGGTAGCTTGTCTCCATTTGGAGCAATGGGAGTGTGCTGAAAATCTTCCAAGTGGACAAGGGTTAGGACAAGATGCTTGAATGACAAGGTGGACAGGCATAGGAACTACACTGGATACAAAATTTATTACTTTAATAATTTTTCTAGGTCTGTCTTAGCTGAGAAACTCTGAGACTATGAATCAGAGATAAATGGAAGCAAGAAAGAATCCACAGTAATCCACAGTAACGTTTATTAATAATACAAACCTTCTGTTCACCATCCCCTCCTCTTCCTATAAGCCAATAGTTCATAATTTTTTTCTGCATCTGGTGGCCTTGCCTTTAATAATAGTATAGTACAAATAGTTAATTTTTTGGGTGTAGGATTCACTACTTCTACTACGAAGAGTGGTACACCTGAGACCATCGTTTTCTTATATAACTTGTAAATCCATGTGGATATTAGTCTCATTAAGATAACAATTTAGGTTCTGCTTTTTCAGAATTGTCCACTTTAGCCAGCAGTATTTTAGCTCTAAAAGTAAGGGTGGTTGCATTTGGTACAAGTGTCCCTACCACATATAATATATTTAACTTTACAAACAGTTTTATATAAGTGATGAGTTGATCAATGTATTGTAATGAGTAGACTCTGGGCATTCATGAGGGACAATTAAATTCACACACCATTTTCTTAGGCTTCTTCACTCTCTTGACATTTTACCATTATTAATTTTCTTTTTGGAGTTATTTTGTGCTAAAAATCAAAAAAGTTTTTAGTCACCTCCTGAGAATGTATACCTATACAACAATGTAAAGAAAAACTACCCCTTACTAAGATGCCGTACCTAGGACCAACCCCTAGCCTAGGAGTTCAACCCCAGTCCATGATTCAAATGGGCGTGCCAAACAATTACAAAGGGGGACTTTTGGGAGTTACTTTTACACATTTGATTTTTGTATTCTTGTTAAAGAAGTGAGTTAACTATTAGCCAGTATATTTAGGAGATATTTTGTACTGTCTGGATCTTCTGCTATGAATTCTGTATCTCTTGGTCTCCAAAGAGATCTTTAGTTCTTGCTTCTGATACTTCTTATAAACTCTAAAAAAATTTTAGTCCTAGAATCTGTGGAATTCGCTAAGCAATACTGCAGTTCTCTCTTCTTAGTTCAAAAAATCTCAACTGCTTTTCTTTGATAAGTTTGTTTCTCTGTGGGATTTGTTTCTCTATGGAATCAACATTCTCTCTCTGTGTGTTGGAAGGGATGTTTCATGCCTTCTTTGACAGGGAGAGGCACTTTCTGTTTGTCATCTCAAAATGGCTTCCTATTGTATGAGAACAATCAGGGAGTAATCACCCTTCTCTTACCTGGAACCGGTAGGTTAAACCATATTGAGAATATTGTCTGGTTTACTCTTATGTTGATTATGTTAGTTGGATTGACTGCATTTGTGTGATCCAGACTTTCAATTGAACTTTTCATTCTGACCCATGATTATTCAGGAGGACCCCAGATCCATTCACTATCTTAAAAGGAATATGGATGGCTAACTGTAAACTTGCCAACTGATTGAAGGGAAAAACAGCAATGAAACCTTCAAAATGTATGTCACCAGAAAGTACCGAATAGCAGAAACATCACTGTAAACGGAGTCAGGAAATGTGGATTGTAGTCAAAGCACTACGACTTATCAACTGTATGACCATGGGCATGTCACATTACCTCACTGAACCTTAGTTTCCTCTTCTATAATGCAAAACATAAGTTATTAATATAATATGTATTTTGTTACCTTGCAGACAAAGAACTCTTAAAAGAGTCTGGAATTTTCCCCAACTCTTCTGTTGAGGTTGACTTTCTGGAAAAAGTGTTTTATTCTCAGGGGATTTGATTATTGAGTTATCTTTATATTCTGCTGCTGTCAGTAGATTTGCCATAAATGTTTCCTGAGAGTCTCTCTCTTGAAGAGATTCAGGCCCCAGTTAAGTTCATCCCAATTAAAAATAGAACCCTGAGATGCAGCAGCTGTAGCACCTCTTAAACCTCTTCAAATAACATTGAACGATTAAGTGCCTGCTACTGTGGAGATAGTGTCCACAAAACCAGCAGCAGGCCCTCTCAGAAAATGATAACACTCTAAGTGGCTGTCAGTCCTTAGTAATTTCTAGGAATTCTGGGGATGTTGCCTTATCTTCTAAGAGTTCTAAAAGTTCCTGGGGGAAAAAATTACATATTCTTCATTTAAAAAAAAAATCCCTCTTCCCACAACAACCAGAAAATCCTCCAAAACAATACCAAACAGGCATGCACAATCTTAATGAATTCTATCATCTGAATGAGATAGTTATAATTCCCTAATGTTTCTGTCTGGCAGATTTGGGGAAAAGGGATGATGAAGTGATATAATTTGGAAAATGAGCATTAATTCCTAGGGAATCAATCTTTTCTTCCTATTTCTTGAATAAATGTATAGCTTTCAAATATATGACTCAAGAATTGAATTCAGCTCTAATGGATTGTTTTACAACTTTATTGCATATTTTCTTTTGATTTTTTAAGGAGAGTTTTAAAAAAAAATCTTTCCTTATCCTCTCCATAACACAAATTTTCACTATTAAGAAATTACCAAGTGAAAAATTATGGAAGTCACTAAAGCTCAGAGGAAGATCTCTTTATCATATTTCAACAACTATTCACTGTGGAGACATTTCTTTTTCTCTTTCTTAAAGCTAAATTGCATGTTTCACCATTTATTAATAAGCAGAATGACAACTATTTAGGCTAACAAATCTCTTTTATAAACATTTCCTTAGCTAGGTAGGATTTTTATATACTTTCCCAAAGGGCCAAGTTGACAGACATGGACTTTTGCTTTATTTCCACAGAGCTCTGGATCCAAATCCCTGGGTCAAATTATATGCCATTCACTTCCTAGGTTTAGTCCTGTGATCCCTCTAAAGGCTGGCCCAAGAGAGGCCTTTGTGATGAGACTTTTAGCACAGCCATTATTCACTAGATAAACACACGAGAAGGGGCCATTTGCAAAGTGAAAGCTCCCCAAACAGAGACTTGTCCTTTGCAACAAAGAGCAGGTCCAATTTTCTTTTAAAGTTCATAGTTGCCTATGGGATATGATTTGAGAAATCTTGAACTGTTTGTCCCAAATACTTTTTCTGTTGAGTTCTATGTTTCATAGTGTTTTGCTCCTGTGGATTAAATCTGGCCTCTCTGGGCCATTTTCTTTAAAAAATGGCCACACCCCGGAAAGATCCTGATGCCTTATTGTGCTCAACTTTATAAGATTCTTTCTTCTTGACAAGAAGACTAGGAAAAGAAAATTGGGTGGCTGGCAGGGAAAAGGTGTTGAAAGAAGAGAACTGATGCATGGAATGGAAGGTGAAGTGCCAGTGGGCCAACGTGACTCAGCCTGTTTTGTATTCAATATCCTCTGAATTTAGGAGTGAGGATTCAATATGCCTGTGTACTTTTGGAATGCTCCCATGAGCATCCTGTGAAATATGAATTGGGAATGTCTTTCTGGAAAAACAAATTGGGAATATTTATCAAGGGGATAAAGAATATACATATACTTAAAACCAACAATTTGAATCACGGGAGTCTATCCTAAAAAAATAATCAACAATGAACAAATTTCAACCCAAAGATGTTCATTGGGACATGATTTATAACAGCAAAAATATTAGAACAAGTTAAAAGTTTATTAATAGGGGAATGAATACTACAGAATGAATTTATGCTATGTAAGTGACTAAAACAACATATAAAATATGCTAATAATATGATCTTAAGCTTATAAAATATGTATGAATAGATAAAAGAAAGAAATTTTAATAGTGGTTATCCATAGATGGTTGTTATCTTTCTTTATTCCTTTTTGTATTTTATAAATTTTTCACAATGGTAATTTATTACTTTTAGATACAAAAAAATGTTATTAAAAATTCATTCAAGAGCAAATGTTTGTGTCAATGATATAAACCTAAAATATGGGAGTCCTCTAAGGAGGCTGACTATTGTTATGCAGCGATTTCCCAGTGGATAATTAAAGATCTGTCAGACTTTCCCTTATGTATGAGTTCTTTATGTTCAAGGGCTGTAACTTTACATAAAATGTCCACGCAGGATGAAATTTGGCACCTGATGTCTGATTTGGATAGTATCATAGCTTGCTGTGGCCAAATTTAAGATAAAAACAAGTTGGATGGAGGTTAGCATTAAGAGATGTTTTCTAAGCTTTCCCCCTAGAACTGGACAATGGAAGAAATACATTTGAAGCAAAGGAAGCCTGTGAAACCAGTCTCTCTCAGTCCAAAGGTATATTTAACAGTTTCAACTATTCACTGGACATGGACCTGGGTCATCAAACTTTTTTCCTGAGTTTCGTTTCTTCACATGTTTCAGACACATCTGACATATCTGAAGAGCAAGTTCTGGCCTCATGGCCTTGGTACCATTTTGGTGATCTTTCCTCCACCTGGAATGTATCTTGCACCTCTCCTCTCTCAGGTTCTTTAAACCCATATTAAGTGATAGCTTTGTTTTGAAGCCTCTACTGTTGCCTCCAATGGGCATGATCTCCCTCTCCTTTGAACATCCATGGCACGTGTGTTTTTATATTAACTCTCTATTAGATCATCAATTTCTCCTATCCAAGTACTAACTGGGCCCAACCCTGCTTAGCTTCTCAGACAAGGTCGGTCGCATTCAGGACGGTGTGGCCGTAGACTAGATTGTCAATTTCTTATGCACAAGGCTTGTTGTATCTTACCCACCTTTATATTCCCCACGCTTTGCCCATCTAGCCAGAATTACATTTATTTATTTAATGAGTCAGGTGCTAGTTTGGCTTCCCAGAGTCTGACTTCTTCCTCATGTCATGTAATTTAGATATGATACCCATATATCAGCTCTCAAAATCACTGCAAGTAAGTATGACAATGAATTTTTCAAAACTTTTATATGAAATATCTTTCTAGAGTAAATAATCTAGAAAATGAAAACATGGAACACAGAGCTACAAACTTATCAGGACTCTCTATTATGGTTGACTTAACTTTAGTAGAGCAGAAGAACAACTTGAGCTTTAGTGTTATAAAGAACTGGGTTTAAACTTAACCTTGACAATTATTGGCAGTGGGATTTTGGGTTAATGATCTATCTTCTTTATACCTCAGTTTCTTATTCACAAAATATGAGATTAGTTAATTAATGGCTGTCTCCTAGTGCTGTTGTAAGGTTTATATGAAATGATGCATGCAAGCACTTTGTGCAGTACACACAGATGTCTCTATGGTCATGAGGACAGAGGATCCATCATGTCCAAGACAATTTATGTCCTCTTGGAAAGTCAGAGCTATGCCCCCTAGACATTTCAGGGTAATTAATTCCTGGGTCTATTACTCTGAAATCACTAATCTATTTCTATAACATATCCTTCCTCCCTACAAATAGCACCTTTGAAAATTTTGAGACAATATTGAATAAATTTCTTTAGTAAAAGGCTATTTGGCTGTAAGTATATAATTTATTAATCTTTTACATAATCAAGGCATAATTCACTAATATAGTAGGCTCCAAAACTAAACCACTTGGCTTAAAATTCCTGCCACTAGACTTAATCTCTATGTTTCTGAGATTTCTTATCTAGAATGTGTTATGATAATAATAATATTTTCCTTGCAGACTTGCTTTGAGGATCGAATGAGCTAATGTCTACCAAGCACTTCCAACAGTGCCTGGCACATACTAAGCGATAAAAGCTAGCAATTTCCAATAAATTGATTTAAAAGCTGGAGTCCTTAAAGGACCAAGTTGATCCAAAGTATCCAATAACTAAATGAAGCTTCTGTTGTAGAGCTGCAGCCATCTTTTGTGGAGAGGAAGGGAGTGTATGATTTGGAGATTTGTGCCTCACAGTGGTTTGGATTTGTTAATAGCACTACTCAAAGGATCATGGTGTGCTAAAAAAGTTGCCAGACGCCAAAAGAGATAAGGAGTGCTGTGTGAGTAGCGACAGACTTGAAGACTCCCAGAAAATAGACAAAGGAAGTGATGGCTTTGCTAAGAAATCTTGTTCTTCAACCTGACCCCACTGGATTATTTTTTGGATGTTGCTGACCATATAAATAAACACAGGAACTTCCTAATAGTGGAATATCTTTATTTTCTGATGTAATTCCTATCTCTATTCACAATATGAGTATTTAATACAATAGAAATGAAGTGGCATGCTGGAGTATATAACCAAATAATCAGATTTTCTGATATTAAGAAATAAAGGAAATGTATAATTTGCTCTGGTTACTTGATCTATATTTTACGACTAAGTCATTTTGACATTTCAGGGACTTTCTTCTAGTGTCTAGCCCTTTATTTTCATATATTGGATCTCTTCTACTTATTTATTAGATTTTTTTGTTGTTCTTTTTCTTTCTCTTCTATTTTCCATCTCTTGTCTTTTGCCTTTCTTTGAATTTTTTTTAAATCTTTTAATCTTCTAATCTTTTGAATGAATATATATTTCCACTGTCATAGCTTTTAGTGTGTAATTTAACAGATAACTCACTTAGTTTTTAAGTTTTTTTTCTGCTCCTTGTACTGTTTTATCTGAGTTTCTTTCTAGTTTTTTTTTTTGTGTGTGTATGTGTGTGTGTGTGTTTGTTTTTTGATTGTGGTTTCTGCATTTTGTGTTAAGGGACTTCCTCAAATGTCTGATGAATTTAAGTTGTCCATTTGTAATTATAAGCGATGCACTAAAAACGTGTTGGCAATGTGCTTCACAGGAGATTAAGAAAAGAATAAGCCAGATTTCTCATGGGAGGGGGTCCCCGAAATGTCTGAGTCTTCGTTTTTTTCTCTTGGGTCCATCTGTTTGTCTGGGAGGAATTTTGCACTGTCTAAGAGGTATGAGATTGGATGCCAGTATCCTCAGAGCTGAATGTGGGTAGGGAATGGTGGGGTGGGGTGCCTCATTGTTCAGCACACAGACTTTCACTTAATTGCCCTCTTTTTTTAGTACAGGTGTCGCAGATTGCAATAACAGCACCAATTCTTCACTGCTTATATTTACACCCTTGGCTGTCTGGCTGCAGTTCTTCTCACCGAACAGTTGGAGTCTCTTTCTCTACGCCTAAGTCTGGCCTGGCTTGTGACTTACTTTGGACAATAGAACATGACAGAATTGAAAGTGTAAGACTTCCAAGCTTAGGCCTAAAAAAGCCTTGCACATTTTTGCCTGTTCTCTCATGCCTATCACCAGTGTGAGAACATTTTGAGCTCTCCTGCCAGAAGATGAGAGACTTTTGGACCAAGTCACCCTAGCCTCCCTAGCCAAAGCCAACCTAGATCAGCCAACCAATTTCTCAGCATTTGGGCATGTCCAGCCAAGATCAGTCTTCTAGCCAACCTCCAGCTACTACCATATTCATAAGCAGTACACTTTTATTATTGAATGCCACTGTGGTTATGTGGTTGTTTGTTACAAAGTGTTATTGCCATAACAGATAACTACAGGGTTTCATTCCCATCCTCAGGGCTGCAGATCTCTTTAGAAATTAACCTTCTGTCTTCTGCCCAGATTGGGGAAGAGAAATAACCAAGCTGTGTGGGATGGGAAGGGATTGAGACATCAAACTGCCCCTTATACTAATCTTCAACCAATTATTTTCTGAGCCATACTCTGGACCCCACACTTAGAGGTCTCTCTCTGATGTGACAATTTCTGAGCTTTTCCAGGGCTCTGTGGTATAAATGGCGCTTGATTCTTTTTAATCTCCTTCTGCAGGTACCAGGTTTTGACCTCCTGTTGGCTAAGTCTATGCCCAGCCACTTTCTCTTTTCTGAAGTTTTGTTGCTCACTTCTCGTTGTGTTGATATTCTCCTTGGTTCCCTTTGTATTTGGGGTTTGGGTCCTTTAATTCATTTCTTCTCATATAGAGAGATTTTAGGAGGAAGCAAAGACAAATGTGTGCTTTAATGTTTCATGGTTAACCAGGAACATCTTTAGTCTTTAATTTTTCTCCCTGATTCCAAGTCTTTTTTTTCCCCCGGGAATGTTTATATGGTAGGAATGACTTAATTAAGGGTGTTAAGTGATATGGTTAGAATTATCTCTCTGAATAATTTACTATAGTAATAATTGGTTCCTGTATCAATACTTTCTTCTTTCTTGAATATCATATATTAATTCATTCCATGGATATTTCCCAAGGGTCTACTGTGGGCCACATATTGTGCCAGCTCTGGTGAAACAGTGGGGAACGCCATAGTCATAGTTCTTCTCCTAAAGAAATCCGCAATACAGTGGTCTACCAATAGACTCCCCTAAGCACTTCTTTTTGCCTTATTTTAGTAAATATGATTAAGAGTAGAATCACAGAGTTGTCAATTTAAATATTGAGCAGTAACTTAACCCTCTTTAGGTTTTGGGATCTTCAATGTAGTGTGAAGTACTAAAAAAATTGAATATTTTGTCAACATTTCAAAATCAAAGTCTCATTCTTCTTTTTCCCTAATGCACATGAAATTACATTCCAATTTCTAACTTCTTTTGAAAAATCAAGAGACACTGCAACATTGGGCCACTTTCCTACAAGCGGAACTCAGTAGGGGCTGGCCTCTTTAGATGGACCTGGTCTGTGTCATTTCCCAAGGGCCCCACCACTTCCCATTATGGTAGATCTGGCTGTTTTATACATTTATTATGCATTATCTGTCTGGCCTCTGTGGACATTTAAATTTTCCCTCTGCTCTAGAGATTAGAAAATTGGAGTGTTATTTTAAAAATATGCGTAAAGGAATATTTGGTTAATCTGTAACTTTCAAAGACATGAGACATTCTCTTACTTTCCTAAGATATTATTGATCAGATATCTGTAAATATGAATGTATTTTCTCATATATACACTAATATATTTTAAATTTATTTTACTATTTGGTTTCACCAGGACTTGTTAATGACTGGGTTACAGATTCTGAACTAGTTTTAGCCTTCTTAGGTATTTCATTCTGTGAAATCCTTTATAAACCTGACTTCTGGCCCTTTATGCCAGATCACTGTACCCAACTGCTCTGGTTTATAGCTTCTTCCCTGTTTGCATTTTGATCTAGTCTCCAGACAGTTCTGAACCCATGGCTCCATGTATCATGCTCTCCCTCAGCAACAGTCTCATGCTTGCTCTCCCTGATATTTTGACTGTGGGCATCCCTTAAAGATCCCAGTCTGGCTCATTCTTCTAGTAGCACATGCCTCCCGTTAACTTTGGTGGTTCAACAGAACCATGCCCTGCCCCTGCATCTCTGCATGTTCTTGGCTGGTGCAATCCTGCCTACCCCACCCCTCCCAAGATCAAAAAAGAGGGCTCAGATATTCTGTAACCCTAAGGGGCTGTGATAGTTTTCAAATTGAGAAGAACTTTTGAGATACTACAATGGATTGGAACACTTGAACTCTCCAGCTGTGAAAACCTATGAACAGGGATTGATTTTCCTCGCCTCCTTAGGAGAAAAAGAAACCTTTCTTCTTCAGCTACTACCTGGTACCCTTGTATTTTCCCAATTTCTTCAAGAGACATGGGGTTAATGAAAAGCAAAAGTAATCCTAGTGTGTTGTAGTAGGAGGACAATATTAGACGAAGGATGTTGACAGCTGGTCTTCTCTGTAGTATTTGGTGCACTTTTGAGCATTGTGTTTTGACCTGTACCCCACCAAAGGAGGGAGATGCAGGTAAACTAGGAAATGCCACAAGGAAAACCTTCAGGCTAGATTGCAGGAACCCAAAGGGAATCCATGTGAGGTGTGGCTGGGAGTCTGGGAAGAGTACACTTAGAAAAGAGCAGACGTGGAGGTAGTTTGAGATTGGGTAAGGAACACAGCTGTCATCAGAACTATCAAATTGTCATGTGGAAGAGAAAGTAGATGACTCCAAAGGATTGAAGTTGGCTTAATACATAGGAACCCCAGAAATAGATATTTGGGTTAGTTTTTTCTTTTTCCTTTTTTTTTTTTAATTTAAAGAAGAACTGTTTAAATCTGAAATTTTCTGTCCAAGGAGACTCTACACAACCAAGCATAAAGTGGATGACCACTTGGTGGGGATATTGTAGAAGGGATTGACTCATTGACAGGATGATTGGATGAAATGATCTTTAAGATTTCCCTCTATCCTGAGATTCTAGAGTATATGAAAATTGTCATGACAGGATATTCCTGCATATTTTAGAAAGTAAAATCATAGCATTGTGCATATTTTACACACCCTAGGAATGAATCTAATTCTGCATATAATAGTGGTAATAATGAAATATTAATATGTGGATATATTCTGCTTATGGCTTACTCATGTAGGCAAATTATACCTCTTTATTGGTGAATAAGTGCCACTACACATTGGTGGACAAAATGTGGTTGCTTTTTCCATAAATTAATTACTCAAGGGTCAATTAAGATAAGAACATAAATGTCAGCTCATAACATATGTCGCCTAATTCTTAGCCCTAATTTCTGGGTTAAAAATAATATTTCTTTATTTTCCCTCTTCTTTCCCTTCTTCCAAATTAGTAGAGAAAAGATATAAATACTCCTTTTGTATTATCACGTAGAGTTAAGAATATGCTAAATCTGGAAAATTCCATTAGGAGGACTTATAATTGAATAATTCAGCCTCATTTCTTTCACATGGGATAAAACTCAGCTATATTAATTTTTCTCCCCAGAGCCTTCCCTAATTGTCTCAATCTGAGTTCTTCCTATTTTCTCCCATGTCCCTGGACCATTTACCATGTTTTGACTAGAGCATGGTTATTTGTAAACATGTCTGTTCCCCAGTGGATGGCAAAAAGGAATCTATCTGTACACTTTTGTAATCCCCATAGTACCTATTGCCCTTTCCTGCATGAAGTGATTCTCAGTAGATGTTTGTGGTTTGAAATGTTTTCAAACCCACAAATAAGCTCATTGCCTTATTCACCACATATTCGGGCCAGCGGTTAATATGCTAGCACTCATTAAATATCCCACGTGAGACTGCAATGAACTTGCTTTGGAAGTTATTGATCACCACCATTGTGTGTGAGGGAGGACAAACCTAATGGCTCTGAATACATAAGAGAATGGCAGAAAAGAAAGTGCACCTAAAAGGTGGTTTGTTTTTTTGTTCTTTGCACAGGTTTTAAGTGGGGAGAGCTTTTTCCTTGTGATCTGGTGCCATTGTTTCCAGAGCTTATGTGGAGTTACAAAAGAGGAGAGGACACCTCAGTCTAGACCCAGCTCTACCACTAACTAGCAATGTGGTACTTAGTCAAACATCTAGCCTTTTTGGTCTTAGCTTCCTTATCTATAACATAAAATTAACTGAATTTCTAGCCCCTACCAGTTGTAAGATTTCTTGACAGTAAATTGAGAGATTTCTCCTATATTTGACCTTGTCCCCTTTCTCTCCACCTTCACAGTGTGTACCACTTCAAATAAATTCCTTAGCCTCTATGTGGCTTAGCTTCCTAACTTATAAAATGGGGGATACTTATTTCTGAGTGTTGTGATCAGGATTAAAAGAGTTACTGCATGTGAAGCGTTAGAACAGTGTCGGATGTGGAATAAGCACTAACTTAATTCATCTCTTTTATTTTGCTACTTTGCTGAAAATATGTTAGTTTATCTTCAATTATTAAAATTATAAACTGATTCCTGAAATGGTACCTGGCATGGGGAGTACACCAAATAGGGGTACTAAATCTATTTCATAGCATTCCTCTTTCAAGTAGCATTAAATAAAGTTATATGTCCATTTGTGCTTAGAATGTCTGTGATCATTCACTCACTCTGGTCCACAATTTTCTACCTTTATTCCCTACCCTCTGTTGCTCAGCATGTTGTTTTTATACAACTAATCTTTGGTCAGAACACATTATTCTGTGTTCTGGGACCACACAGAGACTTTGATCATCGCCATTTCCATGCTCATAGAACTCATCAGTGGCATGAGTGGGGACAACTGGTACACAGACATGATGTCTTTGTGATATCTCAGTCTAAAAATCTAATGGAAGGCCCAGCATGAGAATACCCCATCTTCCAGAGCTTTCATTTTGGCGTGGGGCTTGATGGGTGTTACACTGGCATAACTGGACGGTCCATCAGTTCAGTTCAATACATTAGAAGTTTAATTAAATTTATGAAACATTTGATCTGTGATAAAATTTGTTCTAGTTTTGCGTATGTGAGAAAATATATCCCACATGGGTCAGAGAAAGACATGAAGGAAATAACGCCAGGATCTTTGGTTTCAAGAAGTTTCCATTCTTATTTGAGGTGGTTCTGTAGATATCTGGGAACAATAGACTTTGGAAGATAATAACTGGCACCTACCAAGAAATTCATTGCATGCAAAATCCTTTTATGTATGCACTATCCCTTAATCACTCATCACTATTATTTGATTTAATTTAAGAGTCAACTGAGTTTCAGAAAAGTTAAAGAACTTGCCAGCAGGTTGTTGAGCCAGAATGTGAAGTCAGAAGAGTCTTCTGATTTTAGGATGTGTGCTCCAATGTATTGAGAGAGAAGACTGTGATAATATGTCTCTTCCAAAGAAACACTGGGTAAAATGCAGAGGTTCCTTGTATATTTCACTGGTTTATTGTTAGTCTGAAGTACACTTCTGATTCTCCTAAGTGGTCCATAATTTTCCAACTTTGAATTTTTGACAGAGTCATGATTTAAAGCTTCAAGCATATGATTATGAGATGGTGATTCTCAACATTTACCACAACCTTCCAGTAAACCACACAACAGCCAACTCTCAAGATTTCTTCCAGGAGGGTAGAGGGATTTTTCTCCCCACATGCCTTACAACTCCATGGGAAAACATTAGCACTGACAAATGGCCCTGGATGAACACTTGAATCTGAGGTGAATATGAACTTTTATTTCTCCATACAAGGAAGCAACCATCAGAGTATTCTCCATGAACAAGTTTGAAGGACATCATCTGAACAATTTTGGTCATTATCTATTAGCCTACAGGAAAATTTCTGTAATTACTAAGCATACAATGGGAAGTGTTATTGCTTGGAGTCAAGTCTATTTATGTTGATATTTATAGATATTTATGTTTATTTTCTTTGGCAGATGAGGACAATCACATTTTTGAAAAACACTTTGTGGAAAAACAAAACAGAATATATTTTTAAAAATCTACCACAGAAAGGATAATAATAGCTTCTATGTCTGAAGACAACAGACAGGCATAAAATATAAGAGAATTATTTTATCCTGGACAAGAGAATTGCTGTTACAGCAGATTTTTGACTCTGTCACAGTCTGGATAACTCTTAGGTTTAAAACTTCCACCCCCACAGACCTCAGTCCACAGAGGAGATAACTGATCTGGGGCTTAGCAGTATTGGCAGGGTGGTGCATTATGGGACTTAGCTATAGAGTGTTTGCTCCCCAAGGAGAGAACTGCAGGAATTTTAAGAACTTGCATAAATTCCCCTGTGTAGAAGCAGTATGTCTAAGTATATTTCAAGTAAATCCTCAACTCAACACATAAAGCTGCAGTTACACCACGCCTTTAAAAGGAAATTAGAGTACGGGAACAAGGCCAGGCTGACCCTCCTGGAGACAAATCCCCCGTTCATCTCTTCAATTGCCCTGTCAGTCCTTGAGTATGTTCACCTCTCCTCCCACCCACTCCACTACCACATCAGTTTTAGGCTCTTGATTTTTCCTTTAGGCCCCTAACAGCATGTAGCAATATATTTTTTTAATTTCAAAGTATTATGGGGGTACAAATATTTTTGGTTACATGGATTGCTTTTGTAATACTTGAGTCGGGGTTAAAACTGTGCCCATCACCCACCAGTGTTCATTGTACCTGTTAGGTAGGTTTTCACCCGTTCCCCCCTCCCCCGGCCCCCTGCTTGATTTCCTTTGAGATTTACTTCCCTCTATGCTCATGTGTACTCATCAGTTAGTTCCAATTTAATAGAGAGTACATTGGTTGTTTGTTTTTACGTTCTTCAGGTACTTCACTTAGGATAATGGTCTCCAGTTCCATCCAAATTGTTACAAAAGGCATTAAGTCATCCTTCTTCCTGGCTGAGTAGTATTCCATGATATACAGATACCACATTTTGTTAATCCACTCCTGAATTGATGGGCATTTGGGCTGTTTCCACATCTTTGCAATTGTTAATTGTGCTGCAATAAACATTCGAGTGTGGGTGTCTTTTTGATAAAATGGCTTCTTTTCCTTTGAGTAAGTAGCCAGCAGTGGAATTGCTGGATCAAATCATAGGTCAACATTTAGTTCTTTGAGGAATTTCCATACTGTTTTCCACAGAGGTTTTACAGATTTGCAGTCCCACCAAAAGTATATAAGCCTTCCTTTCTCTCTGCATCCATGCCAGCATCTATTGTTTTTGGATGTAAGAAATTTAAATTATGTCTTTAGAGACGTTTCTCTAGCAAACTGACTCAGATCACAATGCTTTTCATGATAAATTTTTAAACATTGATTATCATTTTTTAAGAAAGTCCTCAAAAATGGTCTTCAAAGGGTAGATTTGCTCTGACAGTTATAAGAGAAAAATCAGTCTTTGAATAAATATAATACACCTTAGTGGCATAATAACTAGGATCAGGGGTCCCCAACCTATGGTGAGTTGTATAATTATTTCATTATATATTTTAATGTAATAATAATAGAAATTATGTGCACAATAAATGTAATATGCTTGAATCATCCTGAAACCATTCTCCCCCCACCCTGGTCCGTGGAAAAATTGTCTTACATGAAAATGGTCCCTGGTGCCAAAAAAGTTGGAGAACACTGAACTAGGTTACTTAGAGAGGGTGCATGTTAATTAGGGCAACTTAGTGGCATAATGACTAGGGTCATTTATTCATATTGTTGATTGTTCTTCAAATGTAGTCTGGGAGAGAGTACCAATAAATAACCATTCTACCTGCTTCAATAGAGAGGGTGTGATTCCACATGTGGAAAAGATGGGACAACAACACAGATAATTTCACAAATTCATAGTTAACAGTTTTTCTATTTGATACCCACAATTTTTAATGGTTTTAGCCCCAAACACGTTAAAAGTAAATCACATTGCCTGTAGAATTTAAAGATAGCATTATCATCTATGTGTGAAGTGGCACATTTTTGAAAAATACTTTAAGTTTGTGTAAAAACAAAGCAGAATATACTTTAAAAACATAAGGCATTGATGGCACTGGTTCTAGGATCTGTCACTCTGGACTCATTCCTGAATTGTTTGGTTGCTTTTGCTCCTAGTCACCTGCGTCTAGTAGATGCACTTTGAACTATTCCAAGAAGGTCAAAATAACCTTCCATTATTCAAGCTGTGCTTTGGTGTTTTTCCTGTTGACCTTTTGTCTGTTACTTTAACTTTGGTTAAGTAAAGAGGCACAACATGGATATCTTGCCATTTCATAATCTGACGAAGTCCTATATCTACTCAATGTATAGCTGTAATGCAGTGTTGCTGTCTCGTGGGTGCTAGTGAGGATCATATATTATGGGTTTGAAACAAAAACTAACTTTATTTTTGAAGAGTGATGACCAATACACCATGCTTTCTATTTGACTAAAATTGATCACAGTAGTAGATTATGGTCTCTTCAAAATGCTAATGACACCATAACTGTTTTTAATGACTTCCAACATAGGAAGAAAAATTTAGGACTCAGAACTCAGGGTGGGTGTGGTAGAAGAATTATAGTATAAAATCCATATGTTTTAGAGTTGGTTCTGCTATAGTAGGTTGGAGGAGCTCAGGTATGTTTTGGGTTAATCCAGTCCCTCAAACTATTTCTTTCAAATGTTTTCTTTCAACCAAATCTGAAACACATTTTGCCAAAATCTTTCTTCCCTTAATTTTTAAAGACATGTGTATTTAAAGGGACATTTAATCCATATGTTTTGGCTCATTTACACTTAACTCATCAAGATATTGTTTTTAAGAGTTATTTGAGCTCCACAAAACCCATTTTATAAGTTTTTTCTTCTACAGTACTAGGAAGTTGTGTTTTTCTGGAAACAGAAATTGAACCCACAAAATAATTAAGTTTGGATGAAATTAAGAATGCAAAAGATTTTTGAGAGCCCCTAAACTTAACTTAGAAAAAAGTATGTTATTTTCTTGTAGTTTTTAAGTTACTTCTAAATACCAATATACATTGGCCAAGATGCTAAATTGGATCATCTTTTAAATATTTATTTCACAGTTAAATGTCTAAATGCTTATTTACCAAAATATATTCTTTAGTGTAATGGATAAAAGCAAGGTAAAAATATAAAGAGCATATACAAAAAAGTGAGCTCTAAACTTTTTTTGAGGTTGATGCAGAGACGTAAAATTGAATCTTCAGTATGCCTTTTGTCTCTCCACTAGCCTTTCCATGTAGTTCTGCCTGCTCCACCCTTCAAAGTTCCTCCTGCTGTGTTTCAGGGAGGTGGGAAGCTGCTCCTGCACAGGACCTCACTGTGTCTACATTCTGAGCACCTTCATAACCCTCAGATATTTCCTACTGCATAGAGGGATGGCTCTAGTGCATTTATTAGACATATAGTGGGATTGCCCATCACTTTAGGATTTCTCAGGAAGTTTGGGATCTGAGGACATTCCCAGAGAGAACTCAAGTCAACACATACCTTATATAGGGCATATAGAGGTAAGGTTCTGTAGGAGATGGGAGGTTGATAAAGCCTTCAGATCAGCAATGACCTGAATTTCAGGGAAGAATTGAGCACCTCTGAAACAAGTTTTGTCTGTTGAACCTCAATATCAAATGAAAAGAATTACCCTTTCTCAACAACAAAAAAATTCATCTATAACTTAAATTCATCTACATACCTGAGAATTCCTTCGCAATATTTCTGGAGTTCAGCTGCTGACACTCCCCTTTCTTCTCATGTTTGGTGGGTATATGAGTAAAAATTGGCTTCATTAAAGAAAATATTAGTAAAAATTAGTAAGATTTTTATAGTTCATAGTAGCACAAAAATGTGTGTTATACAACAACTAGTAAACAAAATAGCATGAATGAGGCCTTACCTATCAACATCGAATGTAAATGGACTAAACTCTCCACTTAAAAGACATACAGTGGCTGAATGGGTAAAGAAACAAGACCCAACTATAAGCTGCTTACAAGAAACTCACTTCACCCATAAAGACCCACATACTCTGAAAGTGAAGAAATGGAAAAGATATTCCATGCAAATGGAAACCAAAAAGGAGCAGAATAGTTGTATTAGATAAAACAGACATTAAATCAAAAACTGTAAAGAGAGACAAAAAAGGTCATTATATAATGATAAAGGGGTCAATTCAGAATGAGAATATAACATTACTAAATATATATGCACTCAACATATATAAAGCACACAAATATATAAAGTAAATATTAATAGATCCAAAGAGAGAGGTAGACAGCACTACAATAATAGTAGGGGGCTTCAAAACACCACCTTCAGCAGTAGACAGATCATCCAGGCAGATAATCAACAAAGAAATTTCACAGTTAAACTATACTCTAGATCAAATGGACCTGACAGATATCTATAGAACATTTCATTGGACTGCTACAGAACACACATTTTTCTTGTCAACACATAGAAGACTTTCGAGGATAGACCATATGTCAGGCCAAAAATAAGTCTTAAGAAATTCAAAAAAGTTAAAATCATAAGTATCTTTTCTGACCACAATGGAATAAAACTAGAAATCAATAACAAGAGGAACTTTGGAAACTGTACAGATACATAAAAGGAAACAACATGCTCCTAAACAATCAATAGGTCAAGGAAGAAATTAAGAAAAAAATTAAAGAATATCTTTAAACAAATGAAAATGGAAACACAACATACTAGAACCTGTGGGATACAGTAAAAGCAATACTAAGAGGGAAGTTTATAGCAATTAATGCCTCCATCAAAAAAGTGGAAAGACTCCCAATTAACAACCTAACATGCACCTCAAGGAACTAGACAAGCAAGAAAAAAAACCAAACTTAAAATTAGTAGAAGGAAACAGATAATGAAGATCAGAGCAGAAATAAACAAAATTGAGACAGAAAAATACAAACAAAAAATCAACAAAATGAAAAGTTGGTCTTTTGAAAAGATAAATAAAATTGATAAACCTTTATGTAGACAAACTAAGAAAAAAAGATTAAAGACCCAAATAAATAAAATAAGAGATGAAAAAGGAAGCATTACAACTGATACCACAGAACTACAACAGATTATTAGAGGCCATTAATGAATAAGTATATGCCAAAAAATTGGAAAACTTAGAAGAAATGGATAAGTTCCTGGACACATACCACATACCAAAATTGAACCGGGAAGAAATAGAAAACATGAACAGACTAATAATGAGTAACGAGATTGAAGCAGTAAGGAGAAATCTCTCATCAAAGCCCAGAACCTGATGGATTTACTGCTGAACACTACAAAAATTTAAAGAAAAACTAATACCAATTCTACTTAAACTATTTCAAAAAATTGATGAGAAAGAAATAGTTTCAAACTCATTCTATGAGGCCAGCATTACCCTGATACTCAAGCCAGACACAACAATACAACAATGACACAACACAACAACAATGAAAAAAGAAAACTACCGGCCAATATCCCTTACAAACATAGATACAAAAATCCTTAACAAAATACTAGCAAACTGAATTTAACAGCACATTAGAAAGATCATTCCCCATGATCAAGTGGGATTCATCCCAGGGATACAAGGATGGTTGGACATATGAAAATCAACAAATCTGATAAATCACATTAATAAAATCAAGGAAAAAAAATGTGATCATTTTGATAGATGCTGAAAAAGTATTTGATGAAATTCAACATCCTTTCATGATAAAGACCCTCAACAAATTGGGTATAGAAGGAGCATACTTCAACAAAGTAAAGGCCATATATGACAAGCTCACAACCAGTATCATATTGAATGGGAAAAATTGAAAGCCTTTCCACTGAGATCTAGAACAGGACAAAGATGCCCACTTTCACCACTTTATTCAACATAGTACTGGAAGTCCTAACCGAAGCAATTAGGCAAGAGAAAGAAATAACATATATCCAAATTGTAAAGGAAAAAATCAAATATTTCATATTGGTAGAAGACATGATCTTATATTTAGAAAAAACCTAAAGACTTCACCAAAAATCTCTAAGAACTGATAAATGAATTTAGTAAATTTGCAGGATACAAAATCAACATACAAAAATCAGTAGTGTTTCTATATGCTAACAGCAATCAATCTGAAAGTAAAATCAAGAAAGTAATCTCATTTACAATAGCTACAAAAAAATAAAATACTTAGGGTTAAATTTAGCTAAAAAAGTAAACAAACTCTACAAGGAAAACTATAAAACATGATTGACGAAAGAATTTGAAGAGGACACAAAAAATGGAAAGATAGCCTATGCTAATGGATTGGAATAATTGACATTATTAAAATGTCCATACTACCCAAAGCAAGCTACAGATTCAATGCAATCCCTATCAAAATACCAATGACATTCTTCATGGAAATAGAAAAAAGACTCCTAAAATTCATATGGAACCACAAAAGACCCTACCAAGATCAAACAAAAATTAATATATATATTAGAGGTTATTTTTTAGAAGATAATACTCGTCTTAAAGAAATGCCTCTTTACAGAATAGATTTGCTTGAATGACAGATATTCTATTTTATTTTATTTTTGATAATTGCATCAGATTTGGAAAAGAAATAAGAATTGTCTGTTATTGTTATTTATACTCTTTCTGAACAATAGAACTAATTTACCAACACAGAAGAAACATGATGCCAAATTACTGATCATAGCCCCAGATTTTTTTCAAAATTAAATTATATCTTCAAGTTTGAGAAATTTCAGCATGTTTTTCATAATTCTTGAGTTTTTTGAAATTGAAGTAACTCATGACATTGCTTTGTCTAATTAAATGTTGCTTGGCTGCACCATAAGCTTTGTCCTGATAAGTGGAGAGTCTGTTATAATGCTTAGAAATACTTGGGCCAGTGTCTGGGCTCTAGGATGGGGCCACATGACGCACTGTGATCTGAATTGGAATGCACCGTTTTATTTCACAGCCATCTAGACAGAAAGTGACGAAGAACAATTTACCAGATGAAGCAACAAAGCGATTTAGGTAGACAGAAAGTAATTAGTTTTTAATGATCTTTTGGAAGTCACATGAATAGATTGATTTCTGTTTTGATCTTGTTTGAATTAATAGCTGCTTTTGAATCTTCAATCCCACTTCAGCATGCATTGTTTCTCCATTTCACGGTCTGGTGCTTCTGAAGTTTAGGTTTTACTTGGCCCATTGTTCCATTTTGTAAAGCTTGGCCTGGTGTTTTAGTGTTCTTTAGCTTTAAACATTGTTGTGGTGTTTTCCTTTTATTTCTATAGCTGTTTCCTCTTGGGAATTTGATGAGGTTATTATCACTTCCATAGGGCTAACATCCAAATTGGAGGTTCTTATTTGGAACTTGAAATTGGAAGAAATTGGACTGAATTCATTTCTCACTAAGACAGTAACACAGGCTCCAAGTACCTTGTGAAGAGCAATTTTAGGCCAGTCCTGGTTATATCTCAGACTCTTTCTTCCCTCCTTTTTAGGTTATGTGAGTTACTTAGAACCAAATAATGAGGCTGCAGGAAGCAGTTTGTATAGCCGGAGCGGCTATTAGGACTAAAAAGCTTTCCCCCGAAATAAATAGCAATTTGCTTCTCCCCAAAGCTTTGCAGACAATTGAATGACAATATTTCACATTTTTGCCCAAATATTGTCACCAACTCCCTTTTTTCTTGTCATATAAATGGCTACATTTTTCCACTTTGCTTCCCTCTTGCCCATTTGATTTTCAGACATTTTTCCCTTTTAGGAAGGTAGTAAAGGCTTAAATTTTTTTCATTCTATTTTGTGTGTGTCTTTGTTTTGATCAATCAAGCTATGCATGTATATTTTTTAAAATAATTTTTTAATAAGATGTGGAAGATTGAAAAAAGCCAAATTCCTACCAACCAGAGACTTTCAACATTTAAAAATAGATCTCTTGATTTTTCTATATAATTATATTCTTTGGTATATGATTTTTATGTGATTATGCTTTAAGTGATTATCTTTCCAGGCCAATAAGTGTAGATTGCCATCCTAATTTTTAAAGACTGTCAGGAAAAGTTTTGTATCTCCATGGTGCTGGATGTTACGGTGACTATAAGAAGGAAATCGGTGTGATCTGAAAATAGTAAAAGAAGATCAAATAAATACCATTTACTAAGTTCTTCTAGAAAGAAGAAATGAGAAAAAAACTGGTTTTACGTTGTCAAAAGAAATCACCTCCTCGTGTGAATCAACAGATTTTCGAACACTAACCAAACTCTACACTTACACTACATGTGAATTAGCATTTTGGAACTGTAATTGATTAGTGCTGGGATGCTGAATCTCTTTAGTCTGTTGTTCACCACCCCTCCCTCCCCAGGACAGAAGAGGGAAGTGAAACAAGGGAGAGGGAGCAGGAACATGGTAGCAGATAAGGTGCGGAAGCAAAAGTGGAAAAAAGGGATGGGCGGAGAATGAAAGACTAGCAGTTTGGAGGAAGCCTTAAGAGAAAAAAAGGGAGAGGGGACCTTGGGATATTTACAGCCAACATTCCATTTAGCACCAGGCACCCAGTGGAGAAAAGGCAATATATCCTTGTCATAGACCTGGCTTCATGGCTTCTCCTGCTGCCAGGCATTTTGTTTCCAGAAGGGGCTATGCAGGAATGTAAGGAGAAGGTCAGAGAGGAGGAGAGAAGGTCAGGAATGGCTTTCAGAGACAGCACACTAGCCATTTACAGCAGCCATTTCAGGGTTACATTACAGCCTTGTCTCTTTACCTTCTGTGTTTGTTTACTACTCTTTCTGGGTGTCAGTTTTGTGTTTTGTACAATTGGATATCTCTAGCTCTCTCTCCTTTTAGCTAAGCATAGTCCTTTTTAAAATTTTGTGTAAGTTCCTCTTCTAACTACATTTTATTTAATCATTTTTTTCTCAACACTTTAATTTCAAAAGGTCAAAATCTTTTGATATTTTAACAATGAATTTCCAGTCTGACTGAAGGTTCATATTAATCCATCATCTTTGTGGTTTCAGTATTTAATTGGCAGATATTCCATATTATTATTTTATTTCATAAAAACATATGGATATGGTCCGTTCACTGGATCCTGGAGACCCTAGCCTTCATGAAAAGGACAAATAATTACGTGTCAGTGACTGAGTCTGCATATACATGATGCAAGTGTGCATCTGCCCAGTGACCTTTGGGACAATTTGAACTTTTGGCAATTTTCCAAAATAAGGAAGGACTGGACCAATTGTCTCTTGTTCTTATGAATTCAACTTCACTCATAATCCGGTATTTTGGAAATTTCCCACCTTTCCTAGCAGCAGTTGCCTAGCTTTAATAAAGACACTGTGTATCCTCGTCCTTAGGCTTATTTTATGGAAAACACTGGCCTTCTTGCTCCAGAGAAAAAGAAGTGGCAAGATTAGGCAATGGATTCGAATTCCAGCTCTTCTGTCTTCTTCCATCAGAATGATTTTCTAACTGTAATTTGGTTTCCTCATGTGTTTAATAAGGATATAATAATAGTATTTACCTCACGAGGTTGTTGTGATGACTAAATGACATTTTATTTTATTTTATTTTATTTTTTTTTGAGACAGAGTCCCACTTTGTTGCCCGGGCTAGAGTGAGTGCCGTGGCGTCAGCCTAGCTCACAGCAACCTCAGACTCCTGGGCTCAAGCAGTCCTACTGCCTCAGCCTCCCAAGTAGCTGGGACTACAGGCATGTGCCACCATGCCCGGCTAATTTTTTTTTTTTATATATATTTTTAGCCGTCCAATTAATTTCTTTCTATTTTTGGTAGAGACGGGGTCTCACTCTTGGTCAGGCTGGTCTCGAACTCCTGAGCTCAAACAATCCGTCCGCCTCGGCCTCCCAGAGAGCTAGGATTACAGGCGTGAGCCACCACGCCCGGCCTGATATCTTTTATTTCTTATCACAAATTTATATTTTTCTCAAAGCCAGAGAATAAGCTTTTTTTTTCTGATTTGCTTAAAATAGATTTTATTTGGCTCCTATGACACTTCAAATTCATCAAAATATAATGTCAAGTGGTTTTAGTCTAAGTTAACTTTGGTCCTTGGCAATGCCCGTTCTGCAATGTTAAAAAAAAATCAGGTTCATGCCTGTAATCCCAGCCCTTTGGGAGGCTGAGGCGGGAGGATTGCTTGAGTTGGAGATTACGGTGAGCTATGATCATGCCACTGCACACCAGCCTGGACAACAGAGCAAAACTTTATCTCAAAAAAAGAAAAATCTTCAAATGTATCAGAGACCTAAATGTAAGCACTAAATCTATATAACTCTTAGAAGAAAACATAGACATAAATCTTTGTCACCTTGGATTAGGTGATGATTTCTTAGATATGACACGAAGACATAAACAACAAAAGAAAAAAATGGATAAATTGGACTTCATAAAAAATTAAGAACTTTTGTGCTTCAAAGGATGCTATCAAGAAAGTGAAAAGACAACTCATAGAATGGAAGAAAATATTTTTAAATCATATGTCTAAGTAAGGGCTTATACCTTGAATATATAAAGAACTCTTTAAATTCAACAAGGAAAAGACGAACCAGTTAAAAATGAACAAAAGATCTAAAAGGACATTTCTGCAAAGATAATATACAAATGGCCAATAAGCACATGAAAAGATGCTCAGCATTGTTAGTCATTAGGGAAACACAAGTCAAAACCAGTGCGCTATCACTTCATACCCACTAAGATAGTTATAATAAAAAAGACAATTAACAAGTGTTGGTGAGGCTATGGAGAAACTGGAACTGTCATACACTGCTTGTGGTAATGCAAAATGGCACAGCCACTTCGGGGAACAGTCTGGCTAGATGTTGGAAACACCCGATTTTGGGAAACAGTTTCTCAATATGACCTAGCAATTCCTTTTTTTTTTTTTTTTTTTTGGAGACAGAGTCTCACTGTGTTGCCTGGGCTAGAGTGCCGTGGCGTCATCCTAGCTCACAGCAACCTCAGACTCCTGGGATCAAGTGATCCTTCTGCCTCAGGCTCCCAAGTAGCTGGGACTATAGGCATGCGCCACCATGCCCGGCTAATTTTTTCTATATATTTTTAGTTGTCCCAATTAATTTCTTTCTAATTTTAGTAGAGACGGGGGTCTCACTCTTGCTCAGGCTGGTTTCGAACTCCTGAGCTCAAACAATCCGCCTGCCTCGGCCTCCCAGAGAGCTAGGATTACAGGCGTGAGCCACCACGCCCGGCCTGACCTAGCAATTCTACTACTAGGTATCTACCTAAAAGAAATGAAAACATATGTCCACACAAAGACTTGCACACAAATTAATAATAGCCAAAAACTGGAAACAACTTTCTGCATGTCCAGCAACTTGGATGGGCAAACTGTGATAAATCCACACAATGAAATATTATTTGGCAACAAAAAGGAATGAAGTACTGTACACGCTACAACATGAATGAACCTGGAAGACATTATGCTAAGGGAAGGAAGCCAGTCACAAAAGACTACATATTGTATGATTCCATTTGTACCAAATATCTGTAGAGACAAAGTAGATTAGTGGTTGCCAGGGGCTACGGGTGGAGGGAGTAGGGGATGACCGCTAAAGGTATGGGGTTTCTTTTTGGGGTGATGAAAATGCTCTGAAATTGACTATGGTGATGGTGGCACAACTCTGTGAACACAACTAGAAGTCACTGTGTAAATTTTAAATGGATGAACTGTGTGTGAATTATCTCAATAAAGCTGTTAGAAAAATAGCAAAATTTTCAAATGCTTAAACCATTATCTCTCCCATAGCCTCCCCTAACTAAATAATTCCATTCCTTTGTCTATTTTTGACAGATGCGTTCAGGTCTTTTTCATGTGTATGCACAGAATTTTATTCTTTTAGAACCTCCTAAACTGTGAGTTCCAGGATTAAACGAAAAGCTCCAAGGTCGGGCAGGAGGAGGAGGAGGAGGCTGTGGGGGTTCGGGTGGGGGTTCATCAGCTTGAAGGGAAGCAGCTGGGAACAGGGAAGCCTCGGGACTGAGGTAGATCTCCTTCTGGGCCATGCTAATGAGGGCATGGTGTCCCAGGATGGGGCTCGCATTCTGGTGGCACCACTTCCTACCTAACTGACCGTGGAGCCAGGGCTTCTCTCCTTGTCCTTTTCCATGCTTGTAAAAGGAGGAGTGGTTGTTAAGGAGAAGTTCCCTGGGCAGCACAGGCCCTCTGTATGGAATCTGCATTCCCATTGACGGGGAACAATGTTATTCATTCACAAACACGTGTCAACCCCCTGCTGTGCGCAGTTGCTGAGATTCAGAGATGAAGACGACTTGGACTCACAATATAAAGACGTACTCTGCAATGCGCTGCTTTCCTTTCATTGCATAGAATAGAAAAATCTACTTTTGGAGCAAAATGACTGTCCTAATTACCGAGTAGTTAAGCAGGAGTTTGAGTTTTTAAGTCAGTGTAGGCTTTCCATTTAGTTTTACTGTTGATTCTCCAAATGGCTGGCTATGTAGTAATAGTACCACATGACATTTGTTAAGCTGATCACAAAGATTGTCCTCATGCCCCAGGAAAAAAATCCAATTTTAGAAATACAGTAATTTTGTCTGGTGCTAGGTGGAGAATTCCCTCATTCAACAGTTTATCAAGGGCCTGGTAAATGCAAATGCCACTAACATGCATCCTCTAAGGAGTCAGAGTCCCTGGCTCTCAGAGTCTTGCTGGCTGTGGTCTCCTCTACCTGGAACATAATAGGTGCTCAAGTTATGTTAATTAGTAAAGAAGTGAATACTAGAGGGACTAACCATAATGTGGCAGTGATAATGACCTTTTATTCACTCTGAGAGGCAGGCAGGGCTGGAGCCTCTGGCGTAGTAGGTGAGGAAACTGATACTGGCGGGGGAATGACTTACAAAAAGTTAGGCAGCATATAAAAGCCAAAGCTGCTGGCCGGGCGTGGTGACCCAAGTCTGTAATCCTAGCTCTTTGGGAGGCTGAGGCAGGAGGATTGCTTGAGCTCAGGAGTTCGAGACCAGCCTGAGCAAGAGCAAGACTCCATCTCTACTAAAAAATAGAAAGAGCTTACTTGGACAGCTAAAAATATATAGAAAAAATTAGCCGGGCATGGTGGCGCATGCCTGTAGTCCCAGCTACTCGGTAGGCTGAGGCAGAAGGATGGCTTGAGCCAAGGAGTGTGAGGTTGCTGTGAGCTACGCTGATGCCACAACACTCACCCTAGCCCGGGCAAAAGAGCGAGATTCTGTCTCAAAAAAAAAAAAAAATAATAGAACAACTATTACAATATGCCAGCATCACTACTCTTATACTTTGGGGGCATTATTAAGTAAAATAAGAGTTCCTTGAACACAAACACTGCAATACTACAATGGCAAATCTGATAACCAAGATAACTATTAAGTGGCTAACAGGTGGATGCGCTTGACAAAGAAATGATTTACATCCCGGGCAGAATGGAGGGGGACAGTGTGAAATTTTATCGTGCTACTCAGAACAGCATACAATTTAAAGACTGGGAATTGTTTATTTCTGGAATATTTCATTCAATATTTTCAGACTGTGGTTGACCCCAGGTAACTGAAACTACAGAAAGTGAAACTGTGGATTGGGGGACCACTGTATCACATTTGTTTATCCATTCATCAGTTGATGGACATTTGAGCTGTTTCCAGTTTGGGGCCATCATGCATAGAATAAAGGTGTTGTGAACATACGTGTACAAGTCTTTGTGTAGAAATATGCTTTCATTTCTCTTGAGTATATACCTAGGGGTGTAATTCCTGGACCTTAAGGTAAATGCACGTTTAATTTTATTTTAGAAAAATAAGTACATCCATTTTGATGCAGCAATTCTTCCCACAATTTATTCTAAATAAAAAATCATGAATGTATGTAATGATTTAGCTACCAGGATCTTCATCATAGCAATATTCATACATTTGCTACAATTCAACATACAATCATGTTATAGAATATCACATGGCAATTTTAAAAACTTTTTATAATAAATTTAATATGTCCATTCCATTCACTCCTCAAAACTGCCCATTCTGCTAATATAGTTGTTATAAAAAGTGAGATAATGTAGATGAATCTATACAGATAAACCAGTGGTAGCAGTCACTTATGATGTCTTGTGCCACATCTCCTCTTTTGCCATGATTTCGGCACAGCTGTGATGGTCTGTTCCACACACATTGCCACTCTCCCATCTTCAGCAAACAAAAGTGACAGAGTTCTCCACAACAGTAGAAAGCCACTCAGCATGAGCATAGGTAGCCAAGAATTTCAAGGGAGTTAATGCTTGTGGAAACAACACTCAAACAATGGGGGATAAAAACCGATAGTTTTATGCTCCAGCCTCTCATCTTCTGGTGTAATATTTCTGAGGCATCTTCAACATGATTCTTCAAAGGGTCTTCAGCATAATTAAGCCCCATTCTCTATATTGGAAACCAGCTCAAAAAAAATCTTTCATTGATTTTTCTTCCTTCCTTGTCCCACGGGTCAAACTTCCTCAGTCCTGTTTCCTGAAGTAACCTCCAAGATATACCCAAATCCTTGTTTCGGTCTCTGCTTTGGGGTACCATCAATACTAAAGTTTTTTTAAGAGGATGTCTCATGAGTGCCGGAACAGAAATATCATCTTGAAAGTGAAAAATCAGAATGTGACACTAAGAATAGACCTCATTGTATAGATGCTCCTTGATTTATGATGAGGTTACATCCTGATAAACTCATTGTAAATTGAAAATATCATAAATCAAAGCACATTTTCCTTTTTTTCTCTCTCCTTGCTTTTAAAAAAAATTCAATGGATTTAGGGAGTACTAGTTGAGTTCCATTATGTGTATGTACAGTGGTGTATTGTATAGTGGTGATGTCTGGGCTTTTGGCGTACCCATCACCTGAATAGTGTGCATTGTACCCAATAGGTAATTTTTCATCCCTCACCCCCTCCTGACCTCCCCTCTTTTAAGTCTCCAGTGTCCATTATACTACTCTTGTGTCCTTGTGTAGCCATAGCTTAGCTCCCCACTTATAAGTGAGAACATGCGACACTTGTTTTTCAGTTCCTGAGTTATTATACTTCACTTAGGATAATGGCCTCCAGTGCCATCCAAGTTGCTGCAAAAGACATTATTTCACTCTTTCTTATGGCCAAATAGTACTCCATTGTATATCATATACCACATTTTCTTTATCCACTCATCAGTTCATGGGCACTTAGGTTGATTCCATATCTTTGCAATTGTGAATTGTGTTGTGATAAACATACAAGTGCAGGTGTCTTTTTGATACAATGATTTGTTTTTCTTTGGGTAGATACCCAGTAATGGGATTGCTGGATTGAATGGTAGAACTACTTTTAGTTCTTTGAGAAATCTCATATGATTTCCATAGAGGTTGTACTAATTTACATTCCCACGGTGTATAAGCATTCCCTTTTCATCATAAGCTAGCAACCATTCATTGTTTTTTGAATTTTAATGGTCATTCTAATTGGAGTAAGATAATATCTCACTGGGGTTTTAATTTGCATTTCTCTGATGATTAGTGATGTGGAGCATTTTTTCATGTTTGTTGGCCATTTGTATATATTCTTTTGAAAAATGCCAGTTCATGTCATTTGCCCACTTTTTACTGGGGTTGTTTGGTTTTTTCTTGCTGAAGTATTTGAGTTCCATGTAGATTTTGGATATTAGTCCTTTGCTGGATACATAGTTTGCAAATAGTTTTCTCCCATTCTGTAGGCTATTCACTTTTTTAGGGGGCTGGGGGGAGACAGGATTTCACTCTGTTGTCCCGGCTAGATGCATTGGTGTCGTGATAGCTCACTGCAATCTCAAACTCCTGAGCTCAAGAGATCCTCCTGCCTCAGCCTCCTGAGTAACTGGGACTATAGGCACGCATCAGCATACCTGGTTAATTTTTCTATTTGTAGGAGAGATGGAGTCTTGTTCTTGCTTAGGCTGGTCTTGAACTCCTGAGCCCAAGAGATCCTTCCACTGCGGCCTCCCAGAATGCTAGGATTACAGGCATGAGACACCACGCCCGGCCCCTATTTACTCTTTTGATTATTTCTTTTGCTGTGCAGAAGATTTTTAGTTAAATTAAGCCCCGTTTGTCTATTTTTCTTTTCATTGCATTTGCTTTTGGTGTCTTAGTCATAAATTCTTTGCCTAGGCCAATGTCCAAAAGAGTTTTTCCTAGGTTTTCTTTTGTAATTTTTATGGTTTTAGGTCTTATATTTAAGTCTTTAATCCATCTCGAGTTAATTTTTGTATATAGGGTGAGAGATGGGGATCCATTTTCATTCTTCTGCATATCGCATGGCAATTGAAATGGATATTGCAAACTTACAGTTCAGGAATTAAAATAGTATGAATGCACAATAAAGAAAACAGGAATCTGTTTTCAGCAGAGATTTCAACAAATTTCTTGGAAATAGAAAGCGTTGGATAAATACTGATTAATACAGCAGAGTAGAGGCAGCTGCAGCAAGTGAGGGCTCAAGGCCTTTCCTCAGGTGAGACATGACTCACGCTGGAAATGACAAGGATCCCAGATAGTGGGAATGGAAAATGGGGCTGAAACCCACTGAAGTTCTATTATATATACACAGCAGCTGACAGTCCTGCTCATACAAATTAGACAGGACTTAATCACCTTCTCTAGGTAAAACACTAGAGGGCTTGTCTCTGAAGAAATTGTATAGAATTGTTGGGGAGAATTAGGGCAAGCAATATGGGATTTGGAAGTCCAGAGTGGAGAGCTGTGCATCCCTGCTTTTAGGGACCCTCGACAAAAACACTAAGTTCTGCCAACTTTCTCTGGAGAGAAGCCTGAGAGCAGACAAGCTCTGCCTATGTTCTTAATTTCCTATTAGCCTCCTTATTGCCTCAATCTTAAATAGAAATGAAAAGCCAAGAGTAAACAGACATGAGAGGAAAGTCTGCAATAGCAAAAAGTAAGAAAAGATAAATCAACAGGCAAATATGATTCTAAAGAAAATAGAGATTATTCATGGGAGAAAAGGATTAAATAAACAAAAACTTCTAAAAACCCTGCGACTATTAGAGAAAATATGTCCTAGTGGCAAAACAAGAAAAGGATGTTATAGAAAAGGAATAATCAGAGAACAAGAAAAAGTTTTCTGAAATTAAAAATATGTTTGCCGAAATAACAACAATAGTATAGTTAGATGATTAAGTTGAAGAAATCTTCCAAGTATAGATTTGAAAAGAAATGCAAAATATGACAGAAATGACAAAACACATAAAGGGGTGATACAGAGATTTGAGATCTAAATGACAGGAATTCCAAAAAGATTAAAAAGTTAAAACAAAAAGAGGGAAGCATAGGGTTAAATGGAAAAGCTTTCCTTCTGCCATCTGAAGGTTTGCTGGAATGAACTACCATCGATTAACAGGAGAAAAAGGCATACAAATTTATTTAATGTGCATAAACACAGGAGCTATGAGGCCAGATGGTTGAGATTTAAATACTCACTTCATAGGGGAGTGATGTATGGACCCGGGAGGCAAACATGATTTCATAATTAATCCTCTTTGAAAGCTGGATGGGACTGACAAGTTACAAGAAGATGAGGGGTGGAACTGCACAAGAACAAAGGTGGTGTTATTATGCAAATAAAATTTCTTAGGTAATCTCTTAGAGCTGCCCTTAGAAGAACAGACGAAAAGTCTGTTTGGGCATGGTGACGACTTTTAGTTTCTTCTCTTCTCCAGTGGTTCATCTTTCCTGGTTATTTGATGAAATTCCTAGAGGGGGATTTAAGCCAATTGCATATCTTTTAAAATAGAAAAATTAGCCAGGTGTGGTGGCACATGCCTGTAGTCCCAGCTACTTGGGAGGCTGAGGCAGAAGGATTGCTTGAGCCCAGGAGTTTGAGGTTGCAGTGAGCTACCATGATGCCACTGCACTCTACCTGGAGTAACAGAGTGAGACTCTGTCTCAAAAAAAAAAAGGATCAAAAAGCACTGGAGGGGACTTTCCTTCTATCTGTCTAAACCAGACTGACTGATCAAAAGATCAAAGGGGCAATTGACTTCCCTTCCTCTCCCTGTTATCTCAATATATTGCAGGAAGGAGGATTAAGAATGCAAGCAGATCTGGTGCAAATCATTTAACTGTAATACCCTCTCTCAGGTTAATTTAATTTGCTCAGATTAATTTAATTTGCAAAGAGAATCATTTACAAGTCAATTGTTTCCTCCATCCAATTTTCCTCCCTAGCACCCTTCCTCACCCCTAAACAGAATTACCTGTACGACTCATCTCACTCCCCTCCAAAAGGCAGGTATAAAAATATCTGAACTTCATTGGGATATTGAGTAATCTCTGTGATTCTGCCCATCGGCATGGTAAATGAACCTTTCTCTTATTAATCTGCCTTAATTGTGAGTTGATCTTTCAGTGAACTTTGGGGGAAAAGGGGAAGTTTCCCCTCCCCACTACAGAGGCAAGAGTGGCAAGAGAAGTGACATGACTTCTCTATCACAGTAGGAAATCAATAGGAAGCACTAAAGTTGCTAAATTAATAAATACCATCTTATGTAGAAATATGAAGGTAACCACCAAACAAACTCAAAACAAAAATGCTTAAAATTAGCCTCAGGTGGTCAGGACTATAGGTGGGGAGTGGTAGAGCAAGTGACTCAGGCTTTTCATTATAAGGTCTTTGGTATTGTTTGATCTGAAACCTTTTGCATATATTACTAATTAAAGTCTTTAATGACGAACTCCCACACAAATTTCTGAGATAAGCAGTTTATAAGACTGTGTAGAACTTAATGGCATGCAAAAAGTTAGATGGATGTAAATCAAATTGATGTTAGAAGTCATCTCTGGGTCTTTGGGTAACAGATTCATTTGTTTATATTCATAAATATATAAATCTTCTACAATTCATTTTTTACTCCTATAATAAAAAAATAACTTTTGAAGATTAGCCCCTTTGCCCAAGAAAACTATTTCCTAAGGCGAATACTCAAGGTGGTTGTGTCCGACTTGAAATGTCCACCTCTCCCCATGCCCACCCACCTCTCAAAGACTCAGGCAACTGGCCCAGGTCAGCCCTGTCTGATGTCAGGTCAAGAACACTAAGGCTCCTTCATGGCTTCAAAATATTTATGAAAACCTCACATCCCTCCATGCCAACGCCCATAGTCCGTAGTCCTCCACGATCCTACACAAGTTTCAGGACCCTCTACAATCACCAGGCTAGCTGAGCTCTCACCTGTGCCCAGATAGGACTGGCTAGGGAGGTACTCAGCACAGTTCAAATGTGAAGGTCTCTGGTCTTTCAAAACAATTCATTTATGACTAATGAAATAGAGTGGGTGTTTCACTATAATATACTGTGAATAGGATAAAGATATATAGAACAGATCCCCCTTAGAGCTGGAATTCATTTACATTCATTTAGTTCATCTGTTTATTTTAGAGGTGAGAAACTGAGATCCAGAGAGGTAAAGTCACTTGTCCAAGATCAAAACTCAAATCTGATTCCCAGTTCAGTGTCTTCTGTCTATACCAGAATTTTTAAAGATAATTATGGTGTCTCAGGTTCTTTGGGTTACAAGTAACAGGATCCCAATTTTAAGGCAAAGGGAAAAATTATCAGAAAAATTATTGGAATCCAAGGGCAGGAAGTGCAGCTGGAGAGGGACCAAAGCATGGTGAGAAAGCCCTCAGGCAGCTTCCCTCCCTTTGCCTCTCACTCTGCAGCAGACTGGCAAACGTGGTTCCCAGGATCTACTCCTGAAGGAATGGGACATCCCTCAGACATACAAGATGTGTCAGCTGGGCTTGGCTCAGCATAAACCTAAGTGGGGAGGGGTGAGTGCTGCAGCAGAGAAGAGAGAAAGGAAGGGATGTGGTGAAAATCCGACTTGTGTGCAATGCCTTCTGGGCTTGGAGTCATGCTAGATACACTACAGCATTGTCCTCATTTTTTTTTTTAAGGCAAAGGACTGAGGCTCAGGGCAGTGAAGTACATAGCTGCTAAGAATGAGAGATAGAGATATGTGCAAACTCCAGGTCTCCTTCCTCTTAGTTTATGATTCTTTTCTTTCCTTTATGCTTCTCTATGATGTGAAATGATTCTCTTGGTTTGGGGGCTCTTTTCCATTCTCTGGGAAGAGCTGCTGTTAAATAATGCCCAATGCTTGCTGCTAAAGCTGTCGAGCCTGTGGGCTTTTTCGACATGCAATCCTGGCTCTCTGGGTCCAGGGATCAATGCTGAGGTCTACCTATCTTTACCCACTGCTTACCTCAGTGGCTCCAACCATTTCCTGTTGTTTGGTCTCCACTCAGGAGTATGCTAGAATCAGCTCCTATTGTCTCTGAAGAGCCAATTGTTATATATTTTGGAATTTTGCAAGCTGTTTGACACGAGTTATTAGTTTGAAATTGGCCACTGTGGGAGAATTTTATAGCATGGATATACGCTATAAATGTAGTGTGGACAAATGCTACATATCAGGGCTCTTCTCAACTCCCAGGCTGTTGTTAGACACTTACCAGCACATCATTATCTCCATCTGTCCATTTCCTGCCTAGGAGATTTTTGAAGATATTCATATGAAAGCTCACACTTAATTTTCAGTAATAAGTGTCCTTTAAATATACATAATGATATTTAAAAATATCTTTGCAAACTTCAATGCTTCATGTCAATTTTGGTGGTAACTCAAGGCCAAAAGTCTAATAGAACAAATGGATTCTTTGTGTAACTTGACTCTCCACTTAGCTATAATGCTTAAACTCCCTTCTTTTCCATGCACCTGCCAACCCCTTTCCTCAGGTCTGTATCTCACACCTATCAGCCTACTGCTGGGACCTCCTCTCTGGTTTCTCCACCTCCTCCGGCCTCCCTCCATATCTCTACCAGGTCAACCTTTCAAAAGCCCTGCTTCTGGTCACGTCTCCATCAGAGGCTCTGCACTGGCTGCCAAATATGGTCCAAACTCCTGACTTGGCTCTCAGGCCCCCAACTGCCTTTCTGTCCATAGTTCCCCAGGGAACTCAAATGATAAACTTGGACCCGACTTTCTTCTGGGTCTTTGCTCTCGTGCAGTTTCTTTTCCCTAGCAGGCCCTCTTCCACCCCATCTTCTCTGAAACTCCATTTAAGTGGCATTTCATCCATGATGCTGTCTGTTCCTAATCCCTACTGCCTAGCTAGAGGTGACCCCAGTCACACGTGGACCTCTTAGAATACTTTGGTTGTGGCTCTCAAGTGTTCCTCACAGCCATGACCCCTCTCGACCGGGCTGGACACAAGCATCTGCAACACCATTGCAACTCAAAGTGTCATCCAGACCAGCAGCACCAGGTAGTTTGTTAGAAATGTGCATTCTCAACCCCACCCCCCTAAATGAATCAGAATTCTGGGGTGTGTAGGTAGGAGAGATAGCCCTTCCAGGTAATTCTAATGCATGCTATTCTACTCTACACCATTCCTATGGATTTTTTTCTACTCTATGTTCTTTTTTATGACTGTTCCTCATAGTAGTCTTTTTTTTTTTCTTTTTTTGAGACATGGTCTCACTCTGTCACCCAGGCTGGAGTACAGTAGCATTGTCATAGTTCACTGCAGCCTTCAACTCCTAGGCTCAAGTGATTCTGCCACTTCAGCCTCCCTAGTAGCAGGGACTACAGGCAATTGTCACCACGTCCAGCTAACATTTTTTTGTAGAGACAGGATCTCACTATGTTGTCCAGGCTGGTCTTGAACTTCTGGCCTCAAGAAATCCTCCCACCTCGGTCTCCCAAAGTGACAGGATTATATAGGCATGAGCCACCATACCAGGCCCCTAGAAGTCTTACTGTTAGTTAATATTTTCCCTGCTCATTCAGTTTCTAGCATTCTTACCTTCTGGAAGGACTGCCCCAGCAAAGCGGTAGATGGTGGTTCTACCAGCCCTAACTCACCCTCCTTTTCTGCATTTCACAGGCCCTGGCATGCTCCCTTTGTCCCCAGCCCCCAAATCTCCATTCTGCATTCAGCTAGGTCCACTGTTGCTCCTCCATGTATAGGTGTGAATTACATTCAGTCCCTCAAAACATTTGCAGCAAAGTCCATCTCCCAGGTCAGGTAACTCTTATCAGGTAAACTTTGTGTGCAGCCACTCTGGCCAGTCCAGAGCAAAAGGCAGAGCTCCAGAGTAGGCTGAAGCCACACTCACAAAGAAGAGGCCCCTCCCTGTCCCTTACTCCCACTGAGAAAGCTCTCTCTGCCTCTAATCAGCTATGGCTACCAAAAGGCCCAAGTGCTGGAGAACTAGCACAGTCAGTCTCTGCCTGTCTGTCTCTGTTACCACTTTTAGTTTGGATATAATTTCAAAGTTATGGAAAAATTGCAAGAATAGTATCAGGGACTCCCATGTACACTTTACCCGGGTTCACCTACTGCTTACATTTTGCTCCATTTCTTTTACGGCCCTATCATTATGTGTCTTTTCTTAACCATTTAAAAGCAAATTGGAATGGTGGTTCAAGCCTGTGTTCCTAGCACTCTGGGAGGCCAAGGCAGGAGGATCGCTTGAGCTCAGGAGTTTGAGACCAGCTTGAACAAGAGTGAGACCCCGACTCTACTAAAAATAGAAAAATTAGCCCAGCACGGTGGTGCATGCCTCGTAGTCCCAGGTACCAGGGAGTCTGAGAAAGGGGGATCACTTGAGCCCAGGAGTTTGAGGTTGCAGTGAACTACAATGACACTGCTATCTAGCCCAGGCGACAGAGCGAAACCCTGTCTCCATAAATAAATAAATAAATAAAGTAATTTGGAGACATTGTGCCCCTTTATCCCTAAATATTTCTGAGATCAAAGACATTCTCTTATGTAAACATAGTATGATTACCAACTTTAGGAAACTTAGCATTGACACAATACTATTATTAAACCATGGTTCAAATTCAAATTACGTCCATTGTCCCAATAATGTCCTTTATATCTATTGCTTTTTTTCCTCAGCCCAGGAGCCAATCAAAGATCAGTTATTTATAGCATTTAGCTGTCATGTCTCTTTAGTCTCCTTTAACCTGCAACAGTTCCTCTGCCTTTTCTTTGACTTTTTGGACCTTGACATTTTGAAGGATACCAGCCAATTGTTTAGCCCACTGTCCCCGATTTGAAGTCTATATGGTGTTTAAGGAGATATTTAGGTAGGCTTTTTATGACAGGAAAGTCGTAGAGGTCATGGTGCGTCCTCCTCAGTGTATCTTACAGGGAGCCCAGGGCCACCGTCTGCCCCAGTACTGGTAGCGTCAGCTTTCATCTCTGGAGAGGCAGTACCCAGCCTCTTTGTGGAGGCTGTCCTCTGCCGGCTGCTTCCAACACTGCAGCTGCTGTGCTTCTGCCGACGTGATTGACAAGCGGCTAGGGTTCCTGAGGTGCAAACCCTGACACTCTGTTAGTTGTGTCACTTTGGGAAAATTATTCAGCCTTATTGAACCTTGACTTCCTCATCTGTAGAATGGGGACGATAGTCCCTGCCCTGCTTCCCTCACAGGATGGTCGAGAGCGAAAGGGTCCTGTAAAGATGGTCACGTGGCGTTAATCTAAGCTAATGTCTATGCCATGACTTCTTTGCGAGCCCAGCCCTGGTGGTCCCCGGCGTGCCAAGGTTGCTCTTCGGTACTCACGTCCACTACCTGCAAAGCCTCCGGGGGGTTTGGGCTCTGTGGCCACCGTGGCAGCGCCGCCTTCTTGCCTGAGGCTTCCCTGAACGGCGGGTTCTTGAGAGTCTCTGTTGTGAAGAAACTCAGGGCAGCCCCCAGGGGAAAGGAGGTCTGGCCTTCAGTGTTTATGCCCTGTGGGTCCTTCTTGGGGGGGTCACCGCTGGTCTACGCACTGGCCGTTACCCCCGCACCCACTGAGGTTACGGCCACCCTGCGACTCCCAGGCTGGCGTCTCCGCCGCGGCACTGAGCACCGCCCCGCACAGCCGCCAGAGCCGCGCATGCGCCCTTTGACGCCCGCGCCCCTGGCGCCCGTCTCTTCTTCACAGGTTTTGCCTGCCGGGCTTTCTCACCTGCACTAACCTGGCGGTTCTGTTTCAAAGATGGAGTGCAAGCTCTGTTCTTATCCAGACCTTAGGTTTCTGTCTACATTTTCTTTACGAATTCAGAAGCTTAGGTGTCTGCACACACATTTCTTCCTCCCTGCCTTAGGTGCCTGCACGCACGTCCCTGCTTTCTTTCCTACTTTTAATAAATACTTATTGAACATCAACTATATGCCAGACACTGCACTGGGGCTATATGGAGAGCAGGATGCACAACTTAGCCCACAGAGCTGATAGTTTATTCGGTAGCGGAAACAAGCAGAGCAACAATTACACTACACGTGAGACCCCTGTGCCTTCTGAAGTGGGCATCCAGGTCCCACCGTGCCTTTTAGCCACATTCACCACCTCCCAGATGGCCCAGAGCCTCCTCATCATTGCTTTATATTTATTTAGTGCTCTCTCAGGACACCAGAGAGATGCATTTTGTAGGTCTGAAGGAGAATTATGAAACATAAGTAGAGTAAGAAAGAGAGGAGAGAAACATTTCTCAACATGAACATAATTTGTTGTTTCTTTTCTTACTCAAATTTACTCTTCAGAACAGAGGCATTTATATTAATAGTAGTGAACTTGAGCTGTTCTCTCTGGGGTCTTCATGTTTGGGGGATCTTGGGATTCTTGAGAATTGGTGACTCAACAAATGGAATCATAAGCATGTTCAGAGGAAGAACTCTCACATAGTGGGCGATCAGTATATGTTACATTACCAAGTGAACCTCCCCTTGTAAAGCTGGCACTGTAAATCCGGTCGTGAGGGGGTGGGGAAGCAGTTCCCCCAGGAGAATGGCTGAGACCCGCCCGGCTTCCCCTGTCACTCCTCTTTCATCTATGAGATGCCACTGCCTGATTCCATCTGCTTCACAGGTTTCTTCTGAAAGGAAATTGAAATTGAACATGGGAAACGGCCATGCACCATTTTTATAGAGATGCCCTACATGCCAGGAGATGTATGGAGAATATGATTGGATCACCAATATGAATACAGAGTCATTTTCTAATATATTTACAGTGTTTTATTAGGTAGCAACTACGATTGTCTCCAACTGATTAGGAGAAGGCTATAATAGAATTCTGCTTAAGCAGCTATAATCAGGGCCTGTGTTGGGTATATATGGGTCCGATTCATACCCTCCCGGCTTCCTCACCCATGTGTACACTCTATATACAAATGATGCTGGGGGAAGAACGTGAATGGAGCATTCACAAATACATTATTACTTCTCAAAGAACAAGAGTGTGCATAATCAGGCCATCCTGCTATGCAAAGGGCTGACTGCTATTTGGGAAAGTATACGAGAAAATTTCACGAAAGTAAGGACTATGTTATCTTGTTCACCACTGTATACCCAGAATCTAGTGCTATTCCTGGCACACAGGAGGCACACAATATAAATTAGCTGCAGTAGAAGCCTACCACAACCTTGTTTATTCTATCGCTGTAGGATAACTTTCACTCAGGAATTAACAGGAGAATAGAGTTTTATATTTTCTGGTGACCATATCCTCCAAGCAATACGTTGAAATTATGTTGCAATTTCTAGCTTTGCTTTCATTGGTGAATAATTCACAAAACACTTTAGAAATTAAAACTGTTTAAACAAGCAATAGACGGTAATATTGAAGGCATTAAGCTATTGACCACCGAGTTCTTGATTGACGATGTCAAAACAACCATCATAGCTAGGATCAAGGTATTTAGGATGCAACAAAAATGAAGACCGAACAAAACAAAATCCCCCAAATGAAAACTATCTTAGCTGTAATTATAAAAACAGGTGCTAACTTGTATTTTGCAGAAGTCCTGAAACTGCCTTCAGGGGCAGGCGAGCAAACAGTACATTAAAAACCAAAAAAGAAAAAAAAAAGCTATAACAATAGAACTAGCTTGTCTATCCTGAGCCTGGGAGGGCAATACCTTCCTGGATTGTTCCACAACATATACTTCTCAGCCATCTGTTTCCCTAATCCCCCTGCATCCTGTTAAACCAACACTATCCTGGTAACAGGAGTCGCTGCTATTTTTTGTTATCTTTTCAGCTTCCTGTCATGTGTCTGCAGGAGTTTGATTTAGCCTGACATGTGAGTGGGCTGTTAACCATGTGCTGCTTTATGATATTCTTAATACCACTGACTTTGCTTTCTAGTTTTTCATGTGCTAATACTTTCCACAATTAGATCATAAACTCCTTGAGTGCCAAGCATCTCTTTTTATACTTTGTGATATTTCTCTTAACACCTAGCTCAGTGCTTTGCACACAAAAGGGGTTCAGAAATATCTGGTTTCTGTGTGATTACATTCATGACAGGCTGATATCAGCACCCTTAGCCAGGATCTGACTAAAGCAAAGAGCTGATGTTAATCTTTAGCGCCGATCACCTCCCTCTCGGGCCTTCCTCTTCAAGCTACAAGCTGAATACCTTGATCTATGCCTACCACCCAAGACCCCCAACTCAGGCCTACCCTTGACTCATATTGCTGTGCGCTCGAGCTGTCTACTGTCATGGTTGTGTGTGTCTCCAGAGCTGAGTTGTCTGGGTTTGTATCCCAGTTCTGCCACTTCCTAGCTGTGATCTGAGTAAGCTACTTAACCACTCAGGGCCTCAGTTTCCTCACTTGTAAAATGGGGGTAAGAGTACTTTCAATTATTCACGAACTATTTATTGAGGGCTAAACATTTGTTCTAGTATATGTCAGGCATTATTCTAGATGCTGTGTATAAAACAAATGCTCACCATCAGGGAGCTTACATTCTAGTGGAGAGACACAGACAAGTAATGAAGTTAACATACAGTATGTCGGGGAGTGATACGTGCTATGGGTGGGTGAGGAGCTAGTTTTAAACAGCATGGTAAGGTGACATTGGGATGCAGATCCACAGGGTTCTGTAATGATTAAATGAACAAATGAGTGCAAGCACTTAAAACAGTGCTAGGTACATAGTAAGTACTTAATAATTGTTAGATGTTAGGTATTATCAATGTACGTGAGATTTTTTTGTAAACAGAAAAGTACTAAATAAATATTTGTTATAATTATTTTTAGGTAGAAAGGGACCAATCCATGTATTGTTATAATTCTATTTTCTGTGGGTTGTCCACGTTAAAATGACTTTGCTAAACAATTTGTACTTGAGGAGCACATTCCCTGGTCCTCCTCCCACTCTGTTACTAAGGCCCACTTGCTTTTAACTATTAATGGGGCTCAGAAAACAGAACCCCAAAATGAAGCCTCATAAACAAAAGTTTTTCTCCAAACTTCTCCTGTCCTCCTGTTTCTCAGGCCCATTCGTCCCCCGCAGCTAGCCATAGAAACCAGAGTCCCTCTTCCCCAAGGGGGGTCATAAAAGCCAGAACCTCTTTTCCCTGAAAGTCGGTCATAAAAATCTAAAATTATTCTGTATAAAAACTGGCCATCAAGAAATTATCTGACCTACCTTGTTTGACTATAGGTCAAAAGACCCCTATTCCAGAGAGGGCCCTGTCCCATACCCAAAAGGAAGGAATGCATGCTTAGGGAGGCCAAGAGGAATCTAGACAGACAGGCCTTGCTAGGTTTCCCCACTTGGTCTATTAACATTAAATCATACACTTTTTGTCCAACCATGTTTCTACCCAACTGTCTATATTTTATTGAGCATAAGAAGAAAAATGGACAATTTCCCCTGTATCTTTGGGTGTTCTTCTGCGTATATACATTAAAATAAATTTGTATGCCTTCTCTCCTATTAATCAACCTGCTTCTTGTCAGTGATTTTTCAGCAAACCTTTAGGGGGCCAAGAGCCTTGGTCCCTACGCTATCAAAATATGTGAGCCTTAGTGAAATAGACATATGTTGCTTGCTTCCTACTCTTAGCTCTTTTTTGGATTTTTTTTTTTTTTGCAGGAATAAGCTGACTATTTGAGAGTGGATTAAAACCCTAATCCTAAAATATAACCTGTATAACCTGTATTAAATCATGGGCCTTTGCAACTTATAAAGGAAATTCAGGCAGATGCTGAGAAGTTAGTCTTTTGAAACTACTTCCTGCTGCTGGGTATATCTTTTCACCCAACACAAACACCACGACTTTACCAGGTTTTCAAAGAGTCAACCTCAAACCCAGAACACAGGAACTGTTCCTGCCAATATGTTTAGGACTCCCCAAAAGAACAGAATGGCAAGGACAGACACAGCTTCTCTCCATATTTTCCCTCAGAATCCCGGGGGCACTGCCCTCCCTAATGTGCTGGGTGGCAGTTGTGCATGCGGGTCGGGGCTGAAAGCAGGAACTCATCCATGTCTGGCCAGCAGGTGCAGGCAGACCCCTTCAGCTAAGGCGGCCCATTCTTCCTTCTCCACCTGAGAGGGCTGGGCCGAGCCCCTCCAACATGGAGGCTAGGGGTGGTTATAATCAGATGACAAGTCTCAGTGTTGGGGACAAACACCGACCAGGGGCTGGCAGCTCTCCTTGCATCCCCGGCCACCCCCGCCCCCCGCCCCGTTCTATTTGCTTGGATGCACCGTCTCTCTCCCTTTGTTCTCCCACCTCCTCCTGGCGAAGTCCTCCTCTGTTCTTGGTGGCCTTCTTTTCCTCCCACTCCGTTTCCTGCCTTTATTCCTCCCAGGCTTCCAGTCACACTAACCTCTTTGTCTCTTCTCCCCATTCCTCAAATGACATTATTTTTTCTTGCCCTCTGTAAGTCCAAAGCTGTCTACCAGGGCCCTTCTTCTTCCTCATTTCTTCTGACTCATCAAAAAATGCACTTAGTTCAATTTAACAAGTTTCCTTCTAGGCAGTTAGTCTGTGTGCCCAGATAGTCTGGAGGGGCGCTCCTTCTCCATGGGAGAACGGAGCCATCCTGAGGAAGATTCTGTGGAAGAGGCAGCTTTGTTTGGCTTAGCTGTGAGCCACATACCTGGGTTTTGTTCTAAGCCATACCATACCTTTCTGTGGCTCTCCTGTAATCCATCAAAACTCACAAGTACTTAAGGAGACACCTCAGTGAGCTTAGTCAGCTCTAGAATGGATTCTATGGGTGACATATAAGCATATGACATTGTCTCCAAAGTCCAAGGTCAAGTTAGGGAGGCAGGACACAGGAAATCCCATTCAATAATACAAGATACTATATTTGAGTGATGTACCTGTGTCCCCCACTCAACCCCAGGGTTCCAGTCTCATTTCTAAGGCTGTCACCTCTGAGTGTCCACCTAAGCTGGCAGCTCCCCCCAGAACAGGAGTCTGCCTTGCAGTGCACTCACCTTGGGCAACCTGGCCTTGGAACCCATCCTACCCACTCTGCTTTTTCTTTAGAAGCTATATAGCAGCAGCCTCCCTTGGTATATTCTTCCTCCTACCTGCAGGGAGCTGGTTTCCAGGTTTGAGCTCCTTCCTGATAGAGAAAAGCAGCTAAGGCAGTTAAAAGTTAAAGTCTCTTGGCCAGGTGTTGTGGTTCATGCCTATAATCCCAGCACTTTGGGAGGCCAAGGTAGGAGGATCGCTTGAGTTCAAGAGTTCAAGACCAGCCTCGGCAACATAGTGAGACCCTGTCTCTACAAACAAACAAAAAAGCAAAAAGCACCACAAACCAAAAAACCCAAAACCAACCAAACAAAAAGATTTGAGAATGAGTGTCTTCATCTGTAAATGAAGGCAGGAATTTGTCTTATGTATCTTAGTATTTTTAATGCCTGGCACCTGGTAGATGCTCACTGCTTACTTGAATTGGTGGCTGTAACCTGGGAAGGAGAAATCTCCCAGCTCCCTACAGATGAGCTCTGCGGCCATTCCAAACGCAGAGGAGCTAGTTGGTTAGTTATAGCCCATTTAGGACCATTACAGTCACATGAGGGGATGGGGGCAGAGGTAGTCACAGAAGCTCTCCCTAAGGAAGGGACATTTAAGTTGAATCCTGAAGAACAAGGAAGCCATGGCCGGGGAAAGAGGTATGGGTGTGTGTCTGTGTCTGTGTGTGTACGTGGGGGTAGGGACAAAGGCAGGGTCCCTGTCCAGGCTGAGCAAGTTCATGTGCAAAAGCTGCACAGGGACAGGGACATGATGACAGGCTGGCAGAACTAAGGCAGAACAATGTCATCAGTGGAGTGAAACAAGGCTGGAGAGTTAGATAGGAAGAGATCGTGGAATACCAGGAATGCCAAGGTCAGTGTCAGCTCCAGAAAGGAAGGGACTGTGACTTACTCATTTTTGTATTACGGAGCCCTTCAGAGTGCCAGGCCCATACAGGTACCAAAGAAGTGTTTATTGAGCAAATAAAGGAATGAAACCACTTTAACTAAAGAAACAGATTTAGGCAGAACATGATGTCTAACAAGTGAAACAAAACCACCTTTCCAGGCCAGCTGTGCCATCATGAAGGCCATTTCAACCTTTAGCTGGAAGTTCAGGAAGCACCATATCCATCTGGCTGGCACAAGGACAGGTTTGCAATGAGGCATATGGCATGATTTGAGTTGGTCATATTTAGCAAGACAAGTGTGTCATTTATCCAAAGCAGGCCTATCTGGAGCCAGTGGGGGGATTCTAAGTGACATCTGCCAGGCTGGGACTTTACACAGCAGGGGAATCTAGCAGACAGAGACCCACCCAGGGGCTGTCTTTATGCCATGTATCAGAGAGGGGCTCTCTCTGCTACTTTCTTCAGTATTTGGACTATGGAGGATCAAAGAATTTTGGAGCTAGGGAGGACCCTAGGGATCACTTAGTCATCCCCTAATTTTACCAATGAGGACACTGAGGTCCAGAGAGGTTGAGTGACTTATCGTAAGTTAGTGACAAGACCAGGCCAGGTTTCTAGGTCTCCTGATTCGATATCCAGTCCTGTTATAAACACATCTAAAGGGAAGCAGGAAGGGAGGGAGGAAGGGAGCAAAGGAGAAAAGGGAGGAGGGAGAGGAGAGAAGGAGGGAAGAAGGAAAGAAGTGATGGATGGTGTTGGGGCTCAGAAAAAAGATACCAAACCCAAGAGTATGATGCTTTGTCATGCTGAGTACTTTGAGCTAAAGGAGATCAGAAGGGGTCAGAAGCAGCCTCAGAAGCAAGTTCTCTCTGATATTCTCCTGCCCTCCTGTCTCTCACCCCTCGTTCTCCCCAAAAACAAGTCACATAAATCATAATTCCTCTTCCCCAAGGCAGGTCAGAGAAACTAGAACCCCTCTTCCTCTGAAGCAATCCATAAAACCTAGAAATATTACTCTAACTTTACCCTGCCTTTCTGTGTAGATGTTGGCCATAAAGAAATTCTTTGACCTACCTTGTCTGATAGTAGGTCATAAGACTCTTGTTGCAGAGGGGTTCTGCCCTGTGCCCAGGAGGAAGGAATGCTACACAGAGAGACAAGAAGAATTTGAACATACAGGCCTTTCTGGGTTCCCCCAACCATTAGATCATATCCTTTTCATCCAATCACAGTTCTACCTGGCTGCCCATTCTTCAACAAAGCTAAGCCTAAAAATGGGCAATTTTCCCTGGGTCTTTTTGTCCTCATTTCTGAAGGCTCCTGTGTCACATAAAACTTCGATTAAATCAATTTGTTATGCTTTTCTCTTGTTAATTTGTCTTTTGTTTTAAGAGCATCAGCCGTGACCCTTGTGATGAATGAGAAAAGGTATCATGTTTCCATCCCTGCAACAGCTGGATGTCTTCCAGACTTCCTTACCTAACAGAGAATAAAGTTCTAGCTCATTTACTCCTCTGTTGTTTTGTGTTTTCTGTCACTTACAGTTAAATGTAATTGATATACCTTCCCTCCTCTTACTCCTCCTTCATTCTCCTCAACTTCAATGAGCTTCTACCCACCCAGCTCTTATGCCTGGTCTCTTCTTCCTTTGTATTAATACTTCTCTGTTGCCCCCAGGTTTTGCCTCCAGATTTATTAGAGAGCTATATTCACCCATTCTCAGTTTGGTCTACTCTGAATTCTTATTCCTGCTCCAAGATCCATCTTGCCCCAGCTCTGAGACTGCCAGGTCCCACTCCTTCCAAATTCCCAGCCAAGCAGGCTCTATTTCCTCTCCCTCTAATCAGCACTAAGGGAGAGCCATATCAGGCCGGTTCTAAACATTTCTTTGTAACCCAGTTTGCATCGTGGAGCCATGTTCTCACATCTTAGGTACAATCTGTAATGGCTGGTACAGTGCAGGCACCACCCCAGCAGAGTGGAGGCCTGACCAATGGGAATGGACCTTGGCCCTTAGTCCATATTGGCACCCATGAGCTCAGCATCAGCCCCAGTCATATTGTACCTGAAGAATTCACCCATCCATCCATCCATCCATTCACTCATTCGACACTTGTATGACTCATGTCCAAGGCTCTAGCATGGTGGTGTTAGAAGGTGTTTCCATTTATCATTATCGTTTGCTACAGTCTTAAAGATGACAAACCTTTGGCTACCAAGTACGATCATCCAGAGAAACAGAGGGGAAGAGGTGGTCCCTCTGTTTCTCTCTTTATGCCTCCTATCTTAGTCCATTTTGGGTTGCTATAAAAGAATACTTGAGACTGGGTAATTTATAAAGAAAAGGGGTTTATTTAGCTCATGGTTTTGCAGACTGAGAAGTTCAAGGCTATGGACCTGGTTTCTAGTAAGGGCTTTTGTGCTGTGTCACAACATAGTAAAGAAGGTCAAAAAGGGAAGCAGGTACCTGTGAAGCAGGAAAAATCTGAGGGGCATCCTGGCTTTATAACAATCCACTCTGGTGGAAACTAATCTATTCCCACAAGAAGTAATCTGGTCTTGTGACAGTGAGAGCTCACTTACTACAGTGAGAACATAACCAACTGATTCATGAGGGATCCATCCCATAACCCAAACACCTCCCTCTAGGTCTTCCCTCCCAACACTGCCACACTGGGGATCAAATGTCAACATGAGTTTTGGTGGGGACAAACAAACTGTATCTAAACCATAGCACCTCCCCGTTGCTAGTGTTGGAGAACTTGATACTGACTAAACCTTTCCTTTCTGAGCATTTTACAGTTGCTACTGGAGAGCTGAGAAAAAGTCTTGGTGACCCCACCACTCTACAGATGAATTCACAGTTATACAATCCCATTGTCAGGGATCCAGAAGTGAATGGTTCGTATTCAGTGGCAGACATTCCAGAGCAAAGAGGGAGATTGCTACTAGCTGTGATTGTCTACCTGACATCTTGATACAATAAAATCCATAGAGTGAATTATTTCAAGGAACAAGTGGATGAAGACCAAAGAATGGTGAAAAGAAGAGCAGCCCAGTGAGCCTCCATGTCCTTCAGATGAACTGGGATAAATTCTGAGTCTGGTTCCAAATTTCTTTGTTTTTATATACATACATATTTCAAACCTTTGTGTCAAGGGCTGACTTTTAATAGATTGCAGCAAGGGAGCTGCTCTGTTGTGTACAAAACCCCAAGAGTTCCAAGTTTCTGAATCTTGATTGTAAGCTTTATGCAAGGATAGAAGCTTCCAACTCAGCCAAAATATTAAGTGTGAGAAGAACAGAGCTGAATCACTTCAACTGTCTTCCTTTTCAGAGTATTTATTGGTTGGTGTGGAGTGGGGAAGACTGACTGTGGATGCCATGTTAAGAGGGGGCAGGAACTAATGTTATCAGTGCTGTGGAAGTCAACCTACAAGAGGGACCTTAACATCTCCACTTCCTGGTATCCACACCCTTGTACGGTGCTCTCCCACACTGTATCATGGTTGACTTGTTTAACCAAAGGAATATGGTTGAAGTGATGATATGTGACTCCTGAGGCCAGGTCATAAAAGATATCATGACTTCCACCTTACTGTTTCTCCTTTAGGTCATTCCCTCCCTCTGGGGGACACAACCCTACGGAGAGGTCTATATGGCAAGGAACTGAGGCCTCCTGCTAACGGCCATGTGAGTGAGTCATCCTGGAAGCAGATCCTTCAGCTCCAGTCAAACCTTCAGATACTTACAGCTCCAGACACCCTCATGAGAGACCCTGAGCCAGAACTTCCCAGCTAAGATGCTCTCTGACCCACAGAAACTGTGAGAAAATACATTTGTATTATTTTTAGCTTTTGTTGACACAGCAATAGATCACCATTACAGATCCCTTACTGCCATATCAGAGTATGTCAGCAGCTCAGTTAATCCTCATGACAACTCTGTGAAATAGAAATTATTGTCACTCTCTTAGAGATACGAACATCGGTTCAGAGAGGTTAACTAATTTCCCAGGATCATACAACTGTCTCCAAAGGCCACTAAACCATTCTGTACCACTCAGCCATGCTTCCTTGAGACTTTATCCTCCTCTTCCTCTCACTGATCTACAGAGACTAGCCAAGTTGTTCCACTGACAGTTGGTTTCAAGTTTAATGAAGAGATTATATGATCATAGGGTGAGGAATGGATGAGGTTTTGGCAACTACAAATGTCTACAAAAATTTTACCTTACATACCCTGCAAAGCTATTTCAAGCCCTTAGTGGAGACAAGGTGAAGCATGGGCAATGACATTCTAAAGCAATAGCAAGCCGGATGCAGTGGCACGTACCTGTAGTCCCAGCTACTCAGGAGGCTGAGGCAGGAAGGTCTATGGAGTCAGGTTGTTGGAGGCTGCAGTGCTCTATGGTCATGCCTGTGAATAGCCACTGCACTCCAGCCTGGGTAACACCACGGACTATGTCTCTACAAAAATAAATAAATAAAGCAAGGACAAATACATGAAAAAACTAAAAAATGGACAGTGTTTCTAGTTAGATTCAGAAAGCTGATGACAAATAACAAGATCTCTGTTGGAACAAGGGATTGTTAGCCTCATTTCTGAGTCAATGACGGAAACACACCATGTGCAAACAGCTGAAGCCCTGAAAGCTTGGAAACCTCTGGCTGGAGGCTCTTCTTTATCAATCAGCTTGGTGGCCCAAGTATGGTCAGTGCCTAACTGAGGTCGTATGACTGGTCCCTTGGACTCAGGAGAAAGGCAGCCTGGAGCTATTCATCTGCCTCTTCTAGGATGGACTAATCCTAGGTTCTTTTGCACATCAGCAGCAATATAATTTCTTCCCCAGTTCCCTCAGATAGTGGGAAGTAAAAGGACATAGTTTCCTCTGAGGTCATTTTTTTGGGCCAATAAATCAGATTGATTCTGAGCTTTTAGAAGAACTTTTGAGATCTGCTTATTAAGGACACAAATTAATGCTAATAACAGAAGCCCAAACAGAATGAAAGCTTGAATACCTCAGCCCTAAATCAGTGCTTCCCAAATTTAATGCAAATGAATCTCACCTGTGAGATCTCATTAAAATGCAGATTTTAATTAAGCAGGCCTGGGTGGAGCCTGAGATCCTGCATTTCCAATGAGCTCCCAGGTAAGGCTGATGCTTCTGGTCCCCGAGCAGCACTTCAGTAGGAAGGGCAGAGTGCTCTGGTTTTTAAATTCAGCCATATAGGAGAATCACCTGGGGAGTTTAAAAAATAATGATGACAGGGTCTTGTCCTCAGAAATTCTAATTTAATTGGCTTCAGGGTGCATCCTGGGCATCAAGATATTGGAGTGTGGTAGAGTCTGAGGACCGCTGGTCTAACAGCTCTGTTCCTGGTTGCTTGCTGGTTCTCCCCTGATCTCTCTCCTGGGAGAAACAGCTGCAGTGCAGAGTAACTGTGAACTTGGGGATGGGCGCCTGGATTCAATCCTGTCGCTTACCTTGTGGCTTGCCTTCCCACCTGGGGTTGGGGCAATGACACTGACTACCTCAGAGGGTTGTTATGAGGATTAAGTCAGTTCCCACATACATGGAGAACTTAGAAAAGTGCCTGGCTCAATGTGTTATTACTTCATTATCATTCTCACCTGCTAAACAATTAAGATTAGCTAAGCTTTAATAGATGGTTATTTGTTGTGGGGCCAGGAGTGGGGCTTAGAATGCCTTTCCTCCCAAATACACTTACCCAAAGGAGTCATCCTACTAGTTTGCTGAGAATTTGAAAGGAAGAAATGTGGGTCTAAGGGGAAGGAATCCAAGACCTACTCCCCCAAACTGGGTCACCGAAAGCAGGAATTACAGCATTGAAGATCAACTTCTACTTCCACAAAGTCACTCATGCCCACTGTGTACAGGGCATTGTGTTAAGCCTTGGGGAGAATTACAAAAGAAGTAGAAAGCAAGGAAATTTTGCTTTCAAGAGTTTGTTCTAAGCAGAAGATTAAGCTAGGTATGCGGTCAAATAGCTTCCTTATTGCCTACAGGATTTGTTCATTTACTCAATTAGTGTCCAAAGCAGCTTGCTGTGAGCTAGCCACAATGCTATTAATAGGTTACAAAGATGAAGAAGGAGAAGACATGGTCCCCCTCCCTACCCACTCACCTGAGATGCTTACAGTCTGGAAGACAGAAAATCACACATTAACCAGGCCCTCCACTAGCCTCTTGGGACACCGATGAAGAAGACCAATGCTGTCCTTGCTCCCATGTATCTTGCAATTTTGAGTAAAGTTAGGACAACAGAGCATGGACGGGTACAGGAAATGGGCTTGACTTGTCAGGAGACACAGCTGAGAGAGTCAGGGGGCGAGGGTCTCGAAGCACTTGGAATAAAAGGCTAAGGAGCCTGAGATCCAGTAGCCCATGTTACCTCCTCCAAGAACTTTCCCATTCTTCTCCAGCCTAGTTTGGTGGTGTCGGGGAGGGACTCCTCTTCTGGGTTCCCAAAGACTTTTAAATCTCTGTAATTTTCAAGGAAGTGATTCATGGCTGATTTTGTCACCAGTGCTCTGAACCCCAGTGACCTCCTCCACCGGCACCTACTGCAACCAAGGCCTAGTGACACCCTTTCAGACACTGTGTATTGAACTGCTCAGCCTCTATCACTTTCCTAGCCTTGTCCTATCCTTTTCCTTACATCCTCTGAGTCCGTTTGCTGCCACCCCACCCTGACAATTCTTGCGTGGAAGTCTGCCAAAGGTTAGATCACCCATGTCAAATGCAGCCTCTCTCCCTCATTCCCCCTCTCAGGATGTCATCTCTCTCTTTCCTGAAGTTCCATACCAGCACACCTGTACTTCATTAAGAGACTCTTTTACTTTACATCACAGCTGTTTGTGTCCCTGTCATCCTTTCTATTAGGTTGTAAGCCAAGCACATGTCTTTTTCACCTTTGTATGTCCCCAAGGCCACTACTGTGGCCCTCAATCACTGCTTGCTTAAAGAGATGAAGAAATCATAGGAAAACACCAAGTACAAATTAAATAGGATAAAACAGTCACCCTGACCCAGAGTGTCATTCCATCCAGCCTGCACATCACCTCCTCCCTTAATCATTCTAAAGCACAGCCTTTCTCGTGCCAAAAGAAACTAGTAGCCCCCGTTGTCTACTGCATTAAATGAACGTTCCTCATCCTGAATCAAGTCCGCCCTCATCCTTTTTGCCACATGTGGCCTCAACCCTACTCGTCCATTCTTATCTTTTGACACTTTCTCTCCTCACCACAAACTGTACTTCCATAAAGACCCATTCCACTTTCTTCGTCTTCTTTTTTTTTGTCTTGATGTCTTTCTTTATCCTGGAAATTCTTCCTTTCCTTCCCCTATTCCCATCTTGCCACTTAGTGCAGTTTGATTACTGGCCTGGCTGAAACTCAGCGCCAACATATTTTAGGATGAAAAAGGCCATTGTTTCAAGGTTGTGAGCAGATTTTATCTGGCAAGAAACAAGTCTTTGTAAGTCCTTTAGGGGTGAACTGTACCCTTGCTTTAGGAAACCATGTGGCTGGACAAATGAAAATAATGCACTCAAGGTCTTGAATGGAGAACTGTGAGGAATCTTTGAAGCAAAAGGGTAAATGTTGTCAGTCTGAGAAGCTAAGTGTTCTGTTTAGTGAGGGACATGATGTGTACAGTTGAGTAGGAGTGGGGTAGGGTGGTGTAGAATGTTACTTGGGTTGCAACAAATTTAGCTGATGCTATAGCTGAGTTTTGGTTTGTTCCTGCAGGATGTGGGATTTCTTTATTGAGAGTTGCCTGCTAATAATAATAGCAAACAGTTGTTACACACTTGCCATGTGCCAGGACTGAGATAAAGCCTGGAGAGGATTAACTTCTGTAATCCTTATAACAACTTTATGATTTTTTCAGATGACAAAAAAGGCTTAGAGAAGTTAAAGATCACGTCCCACAAACAAAAGGCAGAACCAAGATTTGAACACAAGGAGTCTGACTCCACAGCCTGTACTCTTTTTTTTTTTTTTTTAATTTCAGGGTATTAGGAAGGTACAAACATTATGATTACATTTTATGTCTTTGCGTCACCCAAGCAAGGGTTAGAGGCGTGCCCTTCCCCTCTACAATGCTCCCTGTGTCCTTTAGTTGTGCGTTTACCCCCTGCCCATACCCCTAATCCCTGGAGGGTATTACTGCCATGTGAGCATCCTAGTGTTCAACAGTTAGTACCAATTTGATGGTGAGTAGAAGTGAAGCCCGTACTTCCGATCTTTTGATACCTCACTTCAGATAATGGGCTCAAGTTCAGTCCAGGAAAATATAAGAGGTCACAGCTTGTACTCTTAACCCCTATTAGAGTTTCTGTTTGTTTGTTAAAAATCTCATCCTTTTAAAATTCCTTTTGAAGTACATTTTTTAATTAGCATAGTAGTACATGTTTATACTTTGGGGGTGCAAACTCAAAAACATTTTACTAGTAGGAACGCCCAATCACATTTTGCAACTTTTCATATGCTGTCTTGCATTGTTTGCTTATTGCTTTGTATTCATAGACTGTATTTGTCCCAGAGAATTTACAGTGTCTTTGAAGGTAGGGATTATATTTTAAACTTTCACTCTGTTTCCTACAGTAGGCCTAACTGTATTGTCCCTAAATAATCATTGAACTGAACTAAACTGGTGCTCCACTGACCTTATCCCCTCTGGCATGAAGCAAAGAGCTAGTGAAAATATGTACTGTAGAAATACAGTAGATTTCTAGAGCTTCTGGGAAAGTCTGAAATCACTTTTAAGCACTAGAAATATTATAGAACAACATAGTGACTTAAAAATAATCCTGCTGTGCAAACATGAAAAGTGTAATTGCAGATCCCCAAAGGTGTATAATGGATTTGAGCTTTAAAACACCAAAATGAAGTAGTATTTAATTTAGGGCTTTTCCATCCAAGGAACTCAAATTGCAGATGGGTAAAGATCAGCCCCCTTGAAGGTGGTTATAACCCATGCTTTGGGTCCCTCTGCTGGCAGAAAGGAAAAGGTTACTTTTTTACTTGGAGGAATTCTTGGTTCAGGTTGTATAATGGCTGCTGTTTACCACACACACTGCCTAAGAAAATTCAGCTCAGACTGAGAAAAGGGGAAGACAAAACTCACAGGATCTTTCTGCCCAGATGGCAACTAAATACACTTTCCATTTTTCTTACATGCTAACGTTGCTGCCTTGTAAACTGGACTCACTATGAACTGTTTATTAATTGTCAAGAGAACCAACATACATCAGACTTTGTTCTGCTGTGACTTTTTCAGTCTTCTTACCGTTCACACGGTGCTTCACACAAGCCTGTTTTTTCCACAATCTTTGCTAATCCTATATTTTGGTAATATTTTCCATGACAAGGCTGGGTATGGTGGCTCATGCCTGTAATGCCAGCACTGTGGGAGGCCAAGGCAGGAGGATTGCTTGAGACCAGGAGTTCAAGACCACCCAGGGCAACTAATCAGGACCCTATTTCTACAAAAAAATGAAAAAAATTAGCCAGGTGTGGTGGCAAGCACCTGTAGTCCCAGCTACTAGGGAGGCTGAGGCAGGAGGATCACTTGAGCCCAGGAGTTCCAGGCTGCAGTGAGCTATGACCGTGCCACTACACTCCAGCCTGGGTGAAAGAGTGAGGCTCTGTCTAAAAAAAAAAAAGAAAGAAAATTCCATGACAAGGTTTTTTTTTTTTTTGGTCTCAACTAGTGAAAGGAGTCAAATATCTAAAATTCTTTGTTTGATTCATTAAATGGAATTAAAAACATGTACATCTTTCCTTAGCACATAGTTTCTTTCTCAACCTCCCCTTCCCACAACTTTTATATGAGTCCGAATTATTACTTAATCACATCAGAGGCTCTTCATCATTTGAGATTTAGCTCCCACGCCTCACGCAGAATTCCTTTGTATGGTTTTCCCACAGGGGCATGGAGCATATCTTCTACCATTTGGGCTGTGAATAACTCCAAGGACCAATGGAAACCCTGAGATACCCCCAGTGCCTGGAATATTGTAGAGTTCAATACAGATTTGTTTAAATGAATATTAACACAATTTAAAGCCATATTCCATTTTAAGGGCTAATTTTGTTCACGTGAGATTTCCTCCTGTATGCAATGTGAAGACATTTGTTATATATCATTAAGTTTAAAGGGGCATAACAATGTTATATTTAAAATTCTGTTGTCAGAGAACTTTGTTTATATTAGGATGGAATGAAATAGGCCTGGCGTCAATCAGGGCTTTGCCACCTACTGTTTGGAGAAGCAATTCACCATTAGCGTCCTTGCACGTTCTTGCTGGATGTGCCAAGAATTCAAGACCCTTATCGTCCTTGGGCCATTTCTCAGGGTTGTGTTTGGGACAAGCAATCTTGAGGGATGAGGTAATGTCTCCCTATGGAACAAAGAACAAGCCTGCTTACTGCTCACTGTAACACGGTGGGTTCCCCAGGCTTAGCATTCCTCTTCAGTAATGCAACCCATTTGTGTGCAAGCATGCATCTGAGCCCCTGTGCTTCATTCCTGTGAGAGCTGGGGTCCAAGGAGCCAACATAAATGTTGGCACTCTGCCTACTGCTTTTGCTGTAATAGTCTTTCATCTCCGTCTTAGGAGTCTGGCGTGTATTGTCAGCATCCATGAAACTGTGAAAGCTAACATGTTAGTATGTAAATAGGATAAAATCTCAGACTCTTCACAGTTCTCAACACTCACTAGCTGGGTGTCCTTACACAAGTTATTTAACCTCTCTTAGCTGCAGTTTCCCTTGTTTATAAAGGGGATGGCAGTACGGGCCTGCCTTACAGCTTTGCAGTGAGGTGAAGTTAAATAAGAACGTAAAAACCTCTATGGCACTAGACCCTTCCTGGGAGTTCCCTTTTCCTCTTCAGAACAGGGCCAGAGATTACTTCGCTTTGATGCCTGGTGATGCTGGGCTGTGAGGAACCGAGTGGACCGCCGGGCGGGCTGCAGCTAATCCCGGCACGGTGCGGAAGTGAGCCGTGGACTAGTTTCAAGAACGCGCCCAGCGGCAGCTCCGCAATTTTTACGGAGGCGGGGCCGGGAAAGCGGGAAGCTGATTGGAGACCGCAGCCAGGGGTTTTGTCTTGCGGCGGCAGTCGCATAGCAACCACGCTGCTTTTAGTTAGTCTATTTCGAGTGGCTTCGGGGTCGTGCCGTTGGGGATTAATGGGGCACTGAAGACCTGTCCTGCCCCCCTCCAGGAACCGCTGGGATTCGTGGCGACCAAGCCCTCCCGAGCCAGACCGCCGGGCCCTGTGCGGGTCTCGGCGCCCGCGGCCCCCGGAAAGCCCGCGGCCGCACGCTCCCGCACACGCATGCTCCCAGCGCTCCCACGCGCGCTGTCGCCCTCCCGGCTGCCGCCCACGCGGGCTCCGGGCGGCTGCGCGGCGTCCTCGGAGGCAGCTCCTGGCGCTGGGACGAGCTCTCGGAGGATGCTGCGACGCGGGGCGTGTCGCCCCCCTCAGTCCACCAGAGCCCGGATACCTCAGAAATTCGGCTCTGGGTCTGTGGGGAGCGAAATGCAACCCAAACCCCGATTTTCCGCACCCCGCGCAAATAAGCACGCACAAGCACGCACACAGTCGTCGCCGCGGCCCGCGTTCGCAGCGGCCGTCCGGGCCGCGGGTCGGCCAGGGCCGCGAGGGAAGAGCCCGGGGCCCGAGAGGGTTCGCTGCCTACGCCTCCCAGCCCGAGGGGCCGCCGCTTGGCATCGGCCGCTCAAAGGCGCGACGTCAGTGCCCGGCGTCACCGGCTCGGCTTAACGGCGCAACGGCCGGCCTGGGCCTGCGTTTGTGGGGCCCGGGCCGGGCGGGAGCGGTCGCCGGAGAGACCTGGTAGGCAGGGTCGCTGGGGACAGGAAGGGAGATGGGGAGAGACAGGCGTGACCGTGATTTGTACGGCGGTGCCCGGGGCGGGCGGAGACCGGGCTGCGGCTGCCCTCACACCCATCAGTCGGGGCCGGCAGACCGCGGCTGCCGTTCGCTCGCGGGCCTCGTTGAGAGGCGGCTGCCGGGGGAGGCTGGGCGCTTGCGGCCCGCGGCTGAGACAGCTGGCAGTACCCTAAGCGCGGCGGCCAGGCCTCGGCGACACAGACGGCTGAGGAAATGGTGGGGAGGGCGCGGGTGTCGTTGCCTCTGGCTCAATATGGCAGATGCGCAAACACTCCAACAGGTGGCTCCGTGGCGCAATGGATAGCGCATTGGACTTCTAGAGGCTGGAGGCATTCAAAGGTTCCGGGTTCGAGTCCCGGCGGAGTCGTAGTGTTTTTTTCACCCCTATCGTTTCTTTCTTTTTCCTAAACGGTTTAACTCGCCTCCCACTCCCTGCCCCACTGCATGGAGCTCTCACGATCCTTTCTCCTTTAACGGCTCGCATGGTCTCGCGTCCCTTCATCTCCCAGGCCTCGGCGGCTCAGAGCTTGGCTCAGCCGACTTGGGAACCGGTCTGGGTCCCGGGAAGAGCGGCCCGAAGCGCCGGCGGCAGCGGTGCGGTGGGAAAGTAGGCGACAGCGAGGCCTCGCTGTTTCGGCCTAAAGCGGAGCGCGGGGAGGCCAGGGTCTCGGGTGACGCCCCCATGCTCAGAGCCAGACGGTGGCTGCGAAGAAGGACGAGAAATCGCGCAGACACTCTTCGCGGTGCTGCGCTGTGCTAGACTCCCCTCCAGCCCGAGCGCCTCAATATTAACACGCAGTGGAATCCCGAGTGGGATCCTGTCAAACATGTAGATTTCTGGGCGTCACTCCGGGGACTCTTAATTCTGTCGATCTGGGGTGGGGCCCAGGAATCTGCATTTCTGATAAGACCGCCCCCTCCCGTCCCTTGTGAGTCCAGTGCAAAGAGGTCCTGGGCCCACTCTGCCGGTCAGCACCTCGAGGCAGGAATTCCTGTCTTGTCCCAGTTCTTCTGACAACTCTCAGCTTTGCATAAGGTTAGAGTTCCACCTCAGTAAATTCAAATAAATCAAGGAATGAATGGAATTTTAAAAATTCATTATAACAATGAAACAGGTAATTCACGCAAAAGAGACAAATTCCAAAATTGTCAAAAAAGGCACAAGAAAAAGTAAACAACCTTGTTATTCCTATATCCTAGCCTTGCAATTCTCTCCACAAGCCATTAGCCATAGTGGTTTCCTGGAAATATTTTCAGATTTATTTTTTGTGCATGTCAGCATTTTTTGTATCTATTGTCTCTCATAGTATATTTGTTAATGTCATCGATACATGTGATATGTATCCATTTAAAAACACAATTGGTAGTATGCTATACTTCTTTCACTTATTAATACATGTAGAGCTGCCTTGTTCCGTTGTACGTAGAATCAATGATTTAACTGCCCCTAATAGCTGGACTTTTAGGTGTCTAATATTTTATTACAGTGCTCCAGTGAACATTTTGGTTCTTGTATTATTGTACAAAAGTACAAGTACAGCTGTAGGATAGAGTCCTAGGAAGTGGAATTGCTGATCCAAAGGTTCGTTCGTGCATTCTTTGATAAATATTGGCACATTGTGCTCAGAGAGATTTTGCCTATTTTATTCTCACTATCGAGGTGTGTGAGCGCCTGTTTCCCTACCACCCACATGTACTCAAACAGGCGAAAAATGGTTTCTTGTTGTAGTTTTAATTCATGTCTTTTATTATGAGTGAAGATGAACATCTTTTCATAGAGTAATTTGTATTTGTTTTTCTGTGATTTATCTGTTCTCGAGTTGTGCTTGTTTTTCTATTGTCTCACTGGTTATTTTCTGATTAGTTTGTAGGAGTTCTTCACACATTAAGGAAAACAGCCCTTTGTAATATGTGTTACAATTATTCTTTTCCAGTCTTTCTATCTTTTGGTTTTGTTTATGGTATTTTGTTTATTTTATCTGTCTTACAGAAATTTATATATTTGGATTTATCAATCTTTTCTTTTATGGCTTCTAGGTCTGGGGTCACACTGCACTCAGATTATTAAGTAATTTCCTTAAGTAATGGCTTTATTTTTATGGTTTTTCTTATCTTTGTTTCATCTGGAATATATTTTTGTGTAAGGAGTGGAGTTTTGTCCCAGAATCAATCATGATGATCATTCCTTTTCTACACTATGTAATTTGAAATTATACTTTTGTAATTTTCTAAATTCCCACATGCATTTGGGTTTCTGGATTCTCTGTTCTAGTCCATTGACTTGTCTGCATTAATTTTGATTCACCAGAACTGTGTTGTTTTTAATATCTAACAGGGTCAGTCTTCCCTTGTTACTTTTTTTAAAAAGATATTTTCCACCTATTCTTGAGTTATTTTTTCCATATAATATAATAATAGCACTTACTTGACATCTGTTACATGCCAAGTACTATTAGTGCTTTATGTGTCTTAAGGCATTTGTTTAATCCTCCTGACAATCCTACCAGGTAGATATTATTATCTCCTTTCACGGAAGAAGCATCTGTGTCACAGAGAGGTTTTGTGGAAGGATACTCGGCAAATAAGCACCAAGCCTGGATGAGAACCCAGGAAGGCTGGGTCTGTGGGTGAAACCACAATGCTATATTGTCTTTTCACATGAGTTGTAGTTATAACTAGTCTGGCTTTAATCTTAGGAGGTATTTTTGTTGGATTCATGTTATATTTATAGATAAAAATAGGAAAAATTGAACTAATTCATGTTGAATCTTCCTATTTAAGAGCAGCAGGGAGAAAAAAAAAAAGAACAGCTGTGGCTTTTCATTTGTTCAACCCTCCTTCCATGCTCTTCTGGAGTGTTAAATTTTCTTCATATAGATCTTGACTTTTTTGTTAACTTTATTCTTAGATAGTTTCATCTTTTTTGGAATCTTTTCTTCCACTATATTTTCTAACTGGTTATTGTTTGTATATAAGAAAGCTTTTGGTATTTTAAGTAATAATTTTATATCCTGTCATCTTATTAAATTATCTTACCATTTGAAATAGTTTTCCAGTTCAAAACCACAATGAGACACCACTTCATATCCACTACGATGGTTATAATAAAAAGGAGAGACAATACAAGTATTGGCAAGGACTGGAACCCTTATATATTGCCTGCGGGGATGTAAAATGGTACAGCCTCTTTTGAAAACATTTTGGCAGTTCCTCAAAAAGTTAAACATTGGAGTTACCATAAGACCCAACAGTTCCACTCCTAGGTATATACCCACGAGTATTAAAAACATACGTCCACACAAAAACATGTACAAGAATGTCCATAAAGCAGCATTATTTTTAATAGCCAGAAAGTAGAAACAATCCAAATGTCCATCAGCTGATGAATGGATAAACAAGATGCAGTATATCTATTCAATGGAATATTATTCAGCAATGAAAAGTAATGAAGTACTGATCCATGTTACAACATGAATAAACCTTGAAAACATGCCAAGTGAAAGAAGCCAGTCATGAAAGACCACATACTGTATGATTCCATTTATATGAAATGTTCAAAATAGGCACATCCATAGAGACAGAAAGTAAGTTGATGGTTGCCAGGCATTGGGGGTGGGGGAATGTGAAATGACTGCTTAACGGGTGTGCGTTTTCTTTGTGGAGTGATGAAAATATTCTGGAAATAGTGATGATAGTGGCACAACTCTGAATATATAAAAATCCATTGAATTATATACTCTTTAAAGGAGTGAATTTTATGGTATGTGAGTTATATCTCAATTTAAAAGAAAGAAAAATGTTTTTCAATTGACTAAGTTGTATTTTCTGGAAATATCCTCAAATTATGATAATTTTGCTTTATCCCTTCTAATTTTTATGTTTTATATTACCTTTCTTATAATAGATCAATTAGTACAATTATGTCCAGAATATGTTAGTTTTTCATGATAATGGTGATAGTGAACTTCTTTATCTTGTTCCTGATCGTAATAGGAATACTTCTCTACTAAGCATGATGCTGGCTTTCAGTATTAGTGTTGGTGTGCATGAACACACATGCACACACAAACACATACATATATTTCATTACATTAAGAAAATACCTATCCCTATTTGTTAATAATCTATGGAGATTTTTCTTCTTTGATCTATTCATATTTTGCAGTGTATTAACAGATTTTCTAATATTCAACTTGTCTTACATTCCTGAAATAAATCCCACAAGGTTGTGGTATATATTCATTTTAATATTCTAATATTTTATCATTGCATATTTAGAAAGATTGAAATTGTCTACCACCAAATTAATAGCAAATGCAGCATTGCTTGTAATGGCCCCCAAACTGGAAAATAACCTAGATGTTTATCAATAATGGTCCGTTTGAAGAAAGTATGGTAGAGGCTTCTAACTGAATACAATTCAGACCTTTAAAAAAATGAGAAAGATCTATATATACTGCTATGGAAAAACATCCAAGATTATATGAAAAAGATGATATGCAAATAAATATTTTAAGTAAGATTCCATTTTTGTTAAATAACGCTAATAATAACAGAAGTAATAATGTATGCTTATTACTATGATTGTGTGTGCATAGAGATTTCTGGGAGGATATACAAACAGTTAACAGTGGTTACTTCAAGATAGTGCGGGGTCAGGAGAGGGCTGGGGTATGAAGGGATGGCCTTCCTTTTTCTGTATACTAGTTTGCAGTGTTTGAGTTTTTTTCATAATAAGCCCATCTTATCCTTATAATAAAAAAGTTAGCTGGGCCTGGTTGTGTGCATCTGTAGTCCCAGCTACTTGTGAGGCTGAGGCGGGAGGATTGCTTGAACCCAGGAGTTCCAGGCTGCAGTGAGCTGTGATTGTGCCACAGTACTCCAGCATGGGCAACAGAAAGAGACCCTGTCTCTTTAAAAAAATTTAAAAAAGAATAAAATTAAAGCAAAAAAAAAAAAACCCTAATGCTAATGAGGAGGAAAAAAAAAACATTTGTGCCTGTTCTTAGATCACTTTCAGATAGGTAGCTGTGATATTGCTTATCCATTATTAAAGATTTTTCAAATTTGATTTTTGAAAAACATTTATTGACACCTTACATTCTACTATATGCTGAATCTCAGTGATAAATTAGCCCCTTTAGGAGCCCATCTATTAAGCACCACTAGAAGCTCCTCCTAAGACTGCAGAAACATAAAAAAATCTCTTCACAGAGTGATTCCAACAGGGACCATACCCTGCAGGTCTTGTACACCATGTTGAGGAGTGTGGACTTTACCCTAGAGGCAATGGGAAACCACTGAACAGCTTTTAGCTGGGAAGCAGTATGACTAGATGTGTTTTGTAAGATTCGTCTGGCTGCAGTGTGGATCATGGGTTGGAATAGCACAAGACTAGAGACTGGAAGACCAGTACAAGAGCAATTGGAGCCATCTAGGTAAGAAAATGACAAGGGCTGGAACTAGGGATGTGGTGTGGAGAAAAGGGTAAGGATACAAACTGGAGTTGTTTCAAGGGAGGCCAAATTGACGAACCTTGATGAATTAAGGGATACAGAGGAGAGGCAGGGAGCAGTCAGACTGACTTCCATTTCTAATTAGGCAGATGGGTTGGTGCTGAAAATAGTCATTGGGACAACACATAAAGTACAGAGAAGCGGATTTGGGGGGAAATGAGTTCAGATTTGTAGGTGCTGAATTTGAGGTCTATGTGGAACATCCTGGAGAAGATATATGGCTGGCAAGCCAAGCACATAGGCTCTCAGTAAATATTTACAGAATGGAAGAATATGGGAAGGAAGGAAAGAATTGAAAGTAGGTAGATATGGAGAGGGAAGAAAAAGAAGGAAAGATCTGGAGCTCAGGGGCATGTCTAGGATTGAGATTTAAAATTCATTATCCTAGAGATGGCATTTGAAGCTCTGGACATAGATGAGATTGTTCAGGAAAGGTATAGAGTAAGAAGAGATGAAGGCTGAGGACAGAAACCCAAAGCACAGACATTTGAAGGAGTGGTAATGAGTCCTTCAAAGAGACAAAAAAAGGGAAGCCAGAGAGGTAGGAGGAGACACAGGAGAAGGTGTTTCCACCAATACTGATGGGGTGAGTTTCCTCTGGAGGAGAAGGGGCTCAAGAAGAAAAAGGAAACACCTAACATTTTCTGAACACCTGCTTTACGCTAGCAACTTTATTTAACCCTTGTCATTCAATTATCCCTGAATTCTAAGAAGTATGAATCATCCCCATTTTACAGATGAGAAAGTTAAGGTACAAAGATGTCATGGGAGTCAAGTGGAAGGATTAGCCTAGGAATGATAGAAAAATGCCTGCTCTTCAGAGGGAAGAGGGCAGAGATAAAGAAAAGCAGGAGGAGGACATGGTGGCTCACGTCTGTAATCCTAGCACTCTGGGAGGCTGAAGCGGGATGATCGTTTGAGCTCAGGAGTTCGAGACCAGCCTGAGCAAGAGCAAGACCCCATCTCTACTAAAAAATAGAAAGAAATTAGCCAGACAACTAAAAATATATAGAAAAAATTAGCCGGGCATGGTGGCGCATGCCTGTAGTCCCTACTACTCAGGAGGCTGAGGCAGAAGGATCGCTTGAACCCAGGAGTCTGAGGTTGCTGTGAACTAGCCTGACGCCATGGCACTCTATCCCAGGCAACAGAGAAAGACTCTGTCTCAAAAAAAAAAAAAAAAGAAAAGAAAAGCATGAAGGTGGAGAAGGGAAAATTGAAGGTGTTCATGTTTGAGGACCTGTTTTCTTTGTGCTCACTTTTACAGCTCCACCTCACACCGGATCCCAAGAAGGTACTGACAGAGTAAGAGCTGCTGCAAAGGTGGAGATACTCCCATCTTATTGCTGCCTATGGCTAATGCAGATTCTAAAAGACCAGGGGCCAGCAGTGGTTTCATTCCAACTTCCTCCTTATATGGGACCTTCTGCATTCATCACCATGTTTTTTATGTTTTATAACCTCATTCACTTTCAATTCAAGTATATTTTTTCAGTATTGGTTTGTGTAAGGAAGCATGCAGACAGGAAATACAAAGATGAGTGAGATAGTGTGTTTTCTAAAAAGTTCAGCCTGGTGAGGGACAGGGAGCCATGGATTGGTGATTCCACCAATTAAGATTGGTTTGTGCCATGAGTGACAGGAAACCCAGAATAACAGTGGATTTGACAAGGTAAAGGCTTATTCTCTTTCCTGTAAAAGTCCAGGGTGGGGTAGCTTCTGAATCCTGGGACATCCAGGTTCCTTCTTATTCTTCTGTTCTCAAATTGCAGCTTCCACTTCCTGTTCCAGTGTGGTTGCTTCTGCCCCTGCCATCAGGTCAGTGTACTAGCTAGTGGGGAGGAGATAAACGGATAGAGAAGGGCCCCCCTCCACTGTCACCCTTCTCTGAAGGACGTGTCCCAGAAGTTGCACATACCACTTCTACTCGCGTGCCGTGGAGTTGGGAATCATTCCCCAGGTGGCCAGATTCTCAGCTAAAAATCATGTGTTCTGTAACTGTAGAGAAAGGGAAGAATCCAGCAGTTTCTGCCAGTGTTGCCGAAACAGGTATGGAGATAGCTTTAGCATAAGAATAAATTAAAAAGTGTGACAAAGAGACTTACACTTACTAACTCTGTAACCTTAGGTTATTTAACCTTTCTGTGCCTCAGTTTCTTGCTTATAGAATGGTGGATAATACTAGCACTTTATCTCATAGGTTTACCTAATACCTAAGTTGTTACATACAAATGTAATATGTTACATATGCACATACATACCTACATACCTTAGGGTAACATAAAAATAAGTTATATCTAATTCCTTAAAACAGTCCCTGACACTTAATAAGTGCTATATAGGCATTTTTTAAATACAAATAAATGGATAAAAATAAGTACAGTCAAATGGGAATTTCAAGAGTATACACATTAGTGTAGAGAATCTGAAAAAGGTTTTATGAAAACATGTAGACTGTAAGCTCTGTAATGGCTTGAATGATCTCACTCCTTTTCTGAGTAGCCCCAGCACCCAGTGTGTTACCTTGCACAAAGTAGGTGCTCAAAATATTGGTTGTTGAATAGGCTTTTGAAAAGTCAGTACTATTTTATTAGGTGAAATGGAGGCAAGAAAGATATTTTAGGTGGAATTAACCATATGAACAAAGACATAAAGGGTGAAAATGCACTGTACCTGGCACAGTACCTGGTGTGCATAGAACTCAGTATATGTTGACCGAGTGGATATTCAATATCAAGCAGTTTGATTTGGCTGAAATATATCAGTCAGGTTTAGGCAGAAGAACACATGACTCTAGAGGATTTAATACAGGGATTTATTGCATAGGTGAAAGAAATGCTGACAGTGCAGGCAACCCAGAGACTGCAACAGTAAGAAACCTCTACCACCGCAAGTGCTAGAGGTACAATGTGGGGAGATAGTGTTACCAGAGCCTGGGCCATCCAGAGGTGGGGGCTGCCTGCTGGAAGCTGGGACCGTGATGGGGCTGCAATCCAACCCAAGGCAGAGAAGGCAGGAAACACCCTGGTTTCTCCTTTCCTCCTGCCCTTCAATCTTTTGTCAGTGCCTTACTTGCAAGCCAGTTAGCAAGGGAATTTGGGAAATGTAGTTTCCTACAATCCAGAGCAGAGTAGAGAAAGGGCTGGGAAAAGAGTTGAGAGAGAAATAGGCAAATGACCAGAATAAATGAAGTTTGGGGCATGAGCAGGGGAGCAGTGAATAGAAACCTGTGGTGGCATCATTTTATGAAGGGTCTTGAATGTCGGGTCTTGAATGTAGATGTTTCTTCAGGTTTTGTTGGACAGTGGGCCATAGAAGGTAAAAAGCAGTATGCCATCATTGAAACTGTTTTAAGAAGACTTCCCAGTGGGGAGGATGGAGGAGAAAAGGGAATGTAGTAGCTTCCTTTTGAGTATGTGCCAGGTATGGTGGTAGCTCTTATTAATCATCTCAGATGATGTGTCTGGTTCTGGATATGTCGAATTTGAGATGAGTTCATGGTACTCATGCAGTTTCGCACAGTTGAAAATGTGAGTCTGGAGTGGGGGGATGGTGGTGGTAAGAGATGGAAGGATGGAGATTCGGAGGCTTCTGCAGAGGTGAGAGCAGAAGCTGAAGGAAAGGAAGGACAAGATATTCAAGTCAAACAGAAGAAAGAAAAGATAAAAGGGCAGGCTTTAGGGAAACCAACAATTTAAGTGGTGGACAGAGTAAGAAAATGAATGAAGGAAATAGAGAGTCAATAGAAGTAGAAAAGTTGATCTTCCAGAAGCAGAGAGCAGCTCAAGCTTCAAGAAGGGGAAGATGAGTAGTGTCAAATAACATTTCCTGGTCAGAAGGGATGAAGACTGAGAAAAAAGCATTGACTATATAGCAGTTAGGATGCATGCAGAAATAGTGTCTCCAGACTGGTGGAGTCATGAGAAGTTAAGGCAGCCTTAGATAACCTTGGCTGGCTTAGTGAAGGAGGAGATAAGGTAATCTGCTGAGGGTAGGAGTGGAAGTTGGGGGGCTCTGGGAGAATGGAAATACCCTGTATCCCTTGTGTGCTCTTTGGGTATAGAGGCTATTGATGTATTTAGCTTCACTGCTGTACCTTTATGCTTAAATAATGTAGAAGACTCACTTATTTGTGATGACTGACTTGCAGAATGAATGTATGAATTTGGTGGAAAGTAATCAAAATTGAATAAAGGGCTTGTGGAGCAACAGTGATAACCCAGGTGAGAGTCATTAGCTTCACGGTACTTTCACAAATCTCAATAATCTGGACCGATAAAGAATAGTAGGTGATTCCCTAGCTGACATTAGTAGGTGAGAGTAACAGAAATCAAAAGACTACCAAGAATAAGGAAACTAGTGAGATATACGAAGAATTTTTGAAATATATGACCAATTGGGTCCAGATTGGTTAGGGAGAAAAATGTATCCTGTTGGGGATGGAGGATTAAGAGAATACAGAGTGGCTGAAAGGCTTGAGATCGTGATTTCACAATGTTTGAGGTTGGGACCCCCAAATGTTGGGGATGGGAGGTAAAGCCACCTCAGGTAATTCCGAAGTGCAGCCAAGGTTGAGTTAGAGGGAACCGATAGGAGGACTGAGAGGATAACAGATTAGGATAGTCAGAGTTCAAAATCTTGACCGTTGAACCAGTTTTGAGTAATGGGTCTAAGGCCCTGATAGTGATTGGCTAAGGTAAAGTGGAAATGAGGGTAACTGGAATTGATGAACTTGAGCTTGAGGAACTATAGGGCCATTTTGATTTGAATGTCCGTGGTTAAATACAGATAATGATTTCACTAAAGGAAAAACCAAGCGTCAACCCTAAAAGGACTATATTCAGGTGAAATACATAAAAAGGACTAAAGTCACGATCTATCCAGCAATCACCCAAGGCACTGGGCTAGTTGTTTATTATCATTCCGTCTCACTTCTCCTGGACGGAGGAGGGATTTCAAGCAGCTGAGATGATCTGTCAATAGTTGAAGTTGGAAGAGGTGGCAGATTTGGCTGGAAGGGCAGGTATCACAGATAACCTGAAGTTTTAATGAACTTCACATTCCAGAGTTAAGCTATGGCTTGTTCTCTGTTCTACTAACTCATTATCTAATAGTCATTTTGGGGTGTATATATATATACAAATTTGTATATGTATATACATATATTACATATATATGTATGAAAAAATAGGTCTTACTGATAATACACTAAACTATAAGATTTAGAAAACCTTCCAGTTGACCACAAACAATGAGTTTATTTTGGTGTTAATAAATTATTCCTCTAAACGTCCCTCAGTTTATGGTGGGGGGGTAAATATAGGAGAGGAGAGACTGAACAGAATTTCATAAACATAAATCTCTTTTCATACAGATGACTCTATTTCTTTTCTACCATTGAAAATGATCAAGGAACACTTCCAAAGACATTTGTGTTAATAGTATTCTTCACTGCATGATAGCTAAAATTCATATGGTAAGTGGAATTAAATCTAACTGTATTTTTTATACCATTTCATTCCCCTTAATGAACAAGACCTCAGAATTTCGGTATGTTGCGTGGAGTTTGAGGTCACGATTTTAGTACCTGAGGCCTACCAGCCTCTGCTTTGCAATCTTGACCAAGGAGATTGTGACCACAAGGAACAATAGCCAATGGGAAAGAAAGTACCATTTAATGTAACAGCTAGGAGAGTACTCTGATTGCAGGACTCCTCAAATAAGTTGTGATGGAAAAACTGATGTTCCCGTCATCTCCACCCATTAATGCTCCACCATTAATAGGGATGCCTAGCTTCAGGGAAGCCCTGAGTCCAGTTTCCCACTTTGTTTGGAAGAGAGTATGACAGGCCTGCTCCCCAGTAAGGCAAGAGTGACTGCACATACAGTCACGTGTTCTGTTAACACAGCAACTCTGTCCATTTGTAAAAATACGGCCCAGTGAGCATCTCGGACTCACATCAATCTGGTTAGCAACTCCTCTTCCCTTAGGAAGGGTGACTAGGAAGGAGGCAGGTGGGGAATAAACCTTCCCAAATACCATGCTAAAGCCTTTAGTGCCACACGAATACAAGTGTGTTGGTCATATTTTGGTTTTAGTAATTTCTGTGCTGTACTGTTAAACTGAAGAAAAATTTCAATTGTCATACTTTTAAAAGTGGTGGTTTTAAATCACTAAGTTTTGGGGTAACTTGTTATGCAGTGATAATCAAGATGAACATGTACTATCCACTGTCACTTGAACCCAGAATAGTTATGGCTTTCTCACAGTTGGTGTTCAGTATTATTGATAACCCCTTCCATTTCAGACTCCCACTCCCCAACTGTTACCTAATTTTGATTTCATTGTTCATTTGGAGATATTTCTTTGATAGAATACTAATCTGCTATGACAATTACAGGCCATGCTACTGACCCTACTTCTTGGAAGCATTTCTTCACTTTAAAAATTGTCTGACATGTCAAAACCTTACATTTTAATTAGACAGATGTTTGGGGAATTGGTTAGCTAGAAAGCCCTTTTTGTGTCAACCCTTACTGAAAATAAAAACATTAATTCAATTAAATACTAAGTACAATTCAATTAAGTAAACAATTGGACACTTTGAGGGTTCAGTATCTGTTGTAGGTGGGTGGCTATTTTCACAATAGTTGTCATTGCCTCAGAAAGTGAACTGAGTACCTGGCACATATCCCAGAAATGGTGCTAAAAATATTTTTTCATATGATATTTTAACTTGATATTTCTAAGAATGGGACTCCATGAATTTGTCCCAGTTACTCCAGGTTTTGTTGAACTTTTCTATACAGCACCCCCTCTAACCCTTTTCCTTAAAAGCCTGTCATTTATCTTCTGGACAGCCAACTATGTCCTATTGTGATAGCCTTCTTATGGGGACCCATAAGAGACATTTTCTCAGGTTTTAAAAATAGGAATAATGGTTTCTCTAGAGCAGTTTGTTTGTATCATATGGCAGAACACGCAACACAGAACGAGTCACGTCAGTGCCAGGGACCTAGCCCGGAGCCCACCTGTACCAGCTGTGGTTTCACAGCATCTGCTTCGTTGTGTTCATCTCACCCTGGCTTCATTTACTTTGTTCCGTTGTTTTCCTAGCCCTAATTTCCTAGATTTGTAGGCATTTTTTATAAGCTGTCTTAAAAGCAAGTCAGAACAAGATGGGGTATAAATACAGCATTCTTTTACAAATCTTTCAAGGTCTTCTCAGAGTATTTTGAAGGACTTTTCTTTCATCAGCATACCCTAAGAACCCTTTGTATTCCTTATGCTTTTCTGGTACTTTTGGTTAGTTATTAATCCTGAAAATTGTTCCGATAGGTGAATAAGTTTAGTGACACAGGCCAAAGTCACTAAAACGTGTTTCTCAACAAAACTGCTTTGCTTAAAAAGCAAAAAACAAATTCATCCATTATTCAAATATCCAGATAATTACAGAAGGCCAGGAGCACAAAAAGACTGAAAGGTATACTTTTAAGATACTATTCTTTACTCTGTTTTGAAGATCTAAAATAAATATGTACCTTCTTGAAGTACATAAAAATTAGAAGATCACATTTGATATGAAAAAGCTGCACATATTACTGGTTTTAATTTCCTATAATAGTTAATAGGTGACTTTAAATGATTTTTACTTTTCCAGTTCATTTCACTGAATAAGGCAAATGTTTCACATTTATTAAAAACTCTATCCTTTGTTCCAAGTTATTTAAGTGGCTTACAAAAAATACATATAATAAAATTAAAAATGAATCAATGGAGACAAAATGTAACTGAAAGTAAACACTCAAAATACATATTGTTGTAATTGCAGTTTTGCAGTGTAGAATAATCAACCTACTCCAGTACTGATGAATCAGAAAACTTTAAGAAAATCATATGGCAGATAAGATGGTCCACACTGCAAGTCTGAGAATAATTGTGTCAGTCCTCAATTGTCTATGCAGAGAAACATTATTCTAAATAATCAACAACTTTAGGTGTTCTTATAGCATAGTAACATAAGTTGAACTGTTCTGCTAACATCATCTCCTTCTGGTAGAAATGTGAAGGATAAATTAACTCAGTTATTTCTTCTTCCTGTTTTGATATTTAATTTTCTCATGCCAGGTCCTTATTTTACTCAATAGAAAGCAAGACAGTATTTTTGAAATAAAAGTTTTTATATAAAACGAAAGAAAACAGATACAGATGCTTCCTTCCCCACCTGCACCTATGAATGTTATCATCAGTTCTGCTATTACTATGCTGCCTGTGTCTCTAAGCAGTAAATACGAAATTTCATACTTACTGAAATCTTGGGGAAACAATATGCTGGAAAAATAGAGATCCCATAGTGACATAAAGGAAGCCACAGCTCACCAAGCATCAACAGAAATGACCAACACTCCCTGATTGCCAGAAAGCAGCTTAGCTAGGATGCATATTTGTGTCATTGGAAATGAGATAAACAGGGCCACTTCACCTCCTGGCCAAGTTAAAATTATATTGTTCAATCCTGTTTCACTTGGAACACAACACTGAATCTGCATTAAAAAAATCACATTCCTCCCGTTTTAGTTGCCAAGGAGGGAAAACAGCTCTCCTACCTTTAACCCAAACTTTCTAGATAGTTGTCTTTATCTTTTAAGTCCTTCATGTAGTTCTTTGGTTTTATGCTAACATATGTCTGCTCCAAGAACACTTTTATCACTCCTTTGTTTTCAACTGTGACTTTTATAGTGGAAACAAGCAGATCTTTGCATCCCAACTTCACCAGCTTTCTGGATCTGAATCTACAACTGACTGTAGGACACTGCCTATCTACCATCTCCTTCCTACACATATATACACACACAAAAACCTGCACATTAATTACATTGTTTATATATCTTTGATAATTTTTAAAGTTCTTTGAACACGTCAGCAAACTTTATACCTAAATATCTTTTAATTAGATTTTTTTAAATAGCCAAGCATTGAAAACTTTATAAAAACATAATTAACCTAAAATGGTTGAGGTTCCTTTTTTCCCTTAAAGAGTTTAACCTGGGGTGGGGAGATGTCTTTTGTAGACACACGTATTTCCCAAGGGACACGTGATTGAACCTCCCTCAAATCAACTTTTTCCAAACAGAAATCCGTATATTAACAAGGCCAATATAATTTAGATGATGGGTGTTAGTTTTCAAAACATCTTTAGTAAGTAAATAAAGGGGAGATGTAAAATGTCGTGCTTTGCTTGGTAAATCCTAATTGCGAAATTTCTTCTTCTTTCGGAACTTTTTTCCTGCCGCATTTGCTGCTTTTTCAGCCATGATCTCTGAATACTTCCTTCGGTTGTATCTGAAAAGAAAAATTCAACCTTTATGTTCTGAGGTACAACACACCAAGACTTTAGAAGTTAATATAACTTCTAAGGGGTTCCTAAATCTCAAAATTTGTTGCACTTTTGCTATCTATTCGTCACGTGTACTAAGCTGCCACCATGTATCAGCAGCTGTACTAAAAGCTGGGGATAGAACAGTGGGCAAGGCAGCTATAATCTCTGCCCTCACAGGAAAAAATGGCAACTGTAGTAGGAGGACTTCTGAAAACTTTCAGCCACTAGAGACCCATGTACTATACCCATTTAACAGAAAATGTCAAATGCTTTGAACATTTTTGTGGGATACAAATGTAAAAATAAGGACATATAGACCAATGGTTTACAAAGTACAGTGTGCAGAGGAGAGACTCTTGCAAGGGATCCATCAGGTAAAAACTATTTTCTCAAGAATACTAAGGCATTAATTGCCTTTTTCATCTTTATCCTCCTGTAAGGGCTATTTTCCAGAGGCCACATGATGTGTGGTATCTGCAGAAGCAAGTATGAGGCTCTGTCTTTAATTAAGCCAGATAGTAAAGAAATTCACTTAATTATTTTTATTATTTTCATGAAAATATATATTCTTGTTAATATGTAATGGGTTATTTTAAAATGAGTTAAAGAAAAGCGTATACATTGTAAAATGGAATATAAATTCCTTTACCTTCTAAACTCAGAATCAGCAAGCAATTCTTCCACAATAGTTCTTTTCCTTTGCTTCTTAGGAATTCGTGAATGGTAGAAATCAGCTGGATTGTCAACGATGGTTCCCATCTATGAACAATTGATTGAAACAATTCATGCAACACCTGAACACCAAGTTGCTTTCATATTTCAGTTTAGCTCCAACAAAATATATTTACAGAAAGGAATGGAAAACACAAGCTTATGTTATACCAATATTGAAGTTAGTCTTGCCATTTTTTTAAAGCAAAAATAAATCACCTACTCAGCACACTGGTGCTACTAATAATGTTTCTTCATTAGTTTATGGCAGATCCAAAATCTTTATATAATTTAGTGCTAATTTACAGTAAATTCATAACAAACAGTTAAAAGGAAAAAAGTGGAACAGATAATATAAATTTTGTTTTAGTTTCCCAATTCAATGAATTACACACACAAATTCTACTACATACCTATTTGGTCTCACAGGTTATCATAAATGCTGCCAGCTTAGAGCCTACTTAGTGACTATTCCATATTTGTTCATATGTTCAACTGACTAAAATTTATAGATTGCATGTGTGCCAGGCACTGTGCTACATGTTAGGGAAACAAACAACACCTGGTCCCTGCAGCAAGGAGCCCACAATCTTAAGGATGTGCCACAGGCAGGTATCTAAAAAATTATAGCATAAATCATGCTGAACAAAACACTATAGATACTCTGAAGATTAAGTAACCAATCCCACCTAAAGGAGGTAAGGAAGGTTTGACAAAGGATGACATTTTAGCTTGGATTTATATGGGTAAAATTTTACTATGCAAAAAAAAGGAAGAGCCAAGCACATGCAAAGTCAAAGAATGCAAGGACTGGTATGTACATGTTCTGAGAAGACTGAGTAGCTGAGTATGTTAGGGCTTAAGAAGGCTATATTACAAAGAAGAGCAGGTGAACTGGTTTGGGTGCAAATTATTAAGGGCCACATTAAGGGATATAGACTCTACCTATACATCATAAAGAATCACTGAAAGTTTCTGAACAGAGGTGTAATATGGACAGATTTTTTTTTTTTTCCAGAATACATGACTGAGTACACTACGGATGACAGAATAGAAGGGAGAGCAGCCCTAGAGGCAGAAGACTATTACAGTAATCCAGAGATGAGCGACAAAAATGGCAGTCAAGAATGAAATGAACTTCAAGAGGATGAATCAACTAGACTTTCATCTGAAAACTAAATTTTAAACTATTTTTAGAGTTTGCCTGAGGATGTTCCTGTATCTTGAAAAGAGGAAGGGATTGGTACAAATGACTCTCTCTTTCTCCCTCCATCCTGCATGGACTCTTGCTCTTAAGCTGGTACTATTCACACATTTATATATTGAACCTTATAGTTTACAAAGTTTTAGAGAGCTGACCTGGAAACTTATCTACCATTTGTAACACCGTCTTGCTACAGGAAAACCCATTACAAGCTAGTGGCTATCTTAATTAGGTTCTGGCCATTATTACATGGCCTGTACAGGTAAGTCTACATATTAGGCATGCACATTGTAAATATTCATCTATTTTAAGAGTAAAAAGAAAGATCACTGTAGTGCTTTCCAAACTAAAATCCACAGATCATCACTATTCTGTTTGCTTCATACCTGGAAGTACTTGGGGAAGCCATCTCTATCATTTTTCTTATAAAACCTTTTTGGGTCCATGCTTGCTCTCATCTTCAGTGCTTTGAGATCATTTTTCAGTTCATCTGTCATTTCTGGAGCTTTCATACCAAACCAGCCATCCCCTGCTGTTTTCTGTCGTTCTTTCTGAAATTCAGGTTTCAAATATAAACATTGTAATAGCTAAGAGTATACATTGTAATTCATTTCCCCCAAGTTACACATACATAAAATTTTGTGAATTAAGAACAAATGGTACTATAAAGTACTAAATGTACTTTACAGAAAACATTTACCTTCAGAATTATCTTTGTAAAAAGAAGTAAATACAAAAAGTGATTTCTCTGGTAAATTAGGCACAGCATTATCAATTTCATAAATGAGGGCTCCTTAAAATCTACTTTGTAGCTCTGTAATTGTTGACTGCTGGGAGAATAGCATACAGCTTCAATTTTTATTGTCTAAAATAGCCTATGTAAGAGACATTTTCATTTCTAGGGCTTATAAGTAATCATGTCTCAGGAAGCCACTTCTAAAATAAAACAAAGAATTATTATTCTTTCAGAAATTCCTAGCAAGTTATTTACTTTATTTCATTCATACAACAAATATTTAATGAGTGCCTACCATGTGGCAAGGTACTTCATATTAGTTACATTACTAGAGTACCATTCTCAACTTTCCTTTCCTGATGACTTCTTTATGCTTATTAGCTGAAATGACAGATAGAAGCACTCTCCATTATCCTACAAAAGAAAATGATTTCTATTCTCTCATTAAATTCCTTACAATAGTCTTCAACAGAGCTACTAGCCTTTTGTGAACAGTATAAGCCATGAGGTGTGGACAGTGACCCCATGTGGTGGCTATCATTGTTTTTAAGGTAGGTTAAAAAAAAAAAAGCTATACCTATGTACGCACCAGTGTGGCTGCAAAGATGTGAAAATCCATATAAAATGTATTTATGGAACCATATTCTACAGCCTTTAGATATCTGTAATAATTTTCTTTGGATTAATATAGAGATATATACATCAACAGATATACAGTTTAATCATATAATCATGTTGTATAACCTGAAAATATACAAACACATCTAAGCATTCTAAATAAGTCACTGTACTTACTCTGCGTTTTTTCTTAAGTTGATACTTTGATTCACTATATGGTGGGACAGAGTAGTTTTTTTCAAAATCAGGTGTAATGATGGCTTTCTGCAGAAGCTATAAACACACAAAATTGATTTTAAAATAATGTCAGAATGTTAGTTTTTTTCAGCAGCTAAAACTTCTGTAAGTTTTTAAAATTTTGTGTAGTCATTTCTGTTAATATTTCCCAAATGATTTCTGCATTTTTTTGTTACTTGCCTGGGATTATTAAATATTCTCATAAACTGTGTGATTAAAAGGAGCCTCAGGGTAATTGGTACTTTCCCCAGTACAAGAACCAAATAAGACTGCTCCTTAACTCTCAAAATAGTTCAAAGGAATACAGCTCAAGTACTAATTAATTTGGAATTGATATTTGAAATTATCAATTCAGAAATTACCAGTCACTCAATTCAGGTTCAGGCCTAGAAGTTTCTGGGTGGTACAGCAGCAATCTAGGCTTTCCTATCACTCAGAAAAGAGAGCATGATATTTACTTCACAAATGATTAAGAGTTTGTTGTGTGTCAAGTACCATACAGGCTCTAGGACAGTGGTTCTCAATTGGGAACATTTGGCAATGTCTGGAGACATTTTTGGTGGTGGTGGGGAGAGGGGAGAATGCTACTGGCATGTTATGGGTAGAAAGCAGGGATGCTGCAAAACAGCCTACAATGCATAGGCCATCCTCCAACAAAGAATTATGCAGCCCCAAATAGTACTGCTGAGGTTGAGAAATCCTGTTTTAGAAATACAAAGATAAAAGATGGTAAATTAACAATTATATCACATGATCAATAATGAATCAGATATACACCTGGTGTTACAGAAGCACAGAGGGGCTGGGGGAAAGACTGAGGGGTCAAAGAATGTTTCCCAAGAGTGGTGATCTATGATTTTTGCATTGGCCTGGGCAGGAGCAGGGTATGTTCAGGGAACCACAACAGTCTTTAATGGCAAGAACAGAGCAGATGATAGGCAGGGATATGGGTATTGAGGCATCTTGAAGTACTTAAGCAGAAGAATGTCATGTCATATTTGTGTTTTTAGAAAGAGAAATCTAGGGCCAAGAGCAGTGGTGGTGGTTCGCGCCTGTAATCCCAGCTACTCGGGGAGGCTGAGGTGGGAGGACTGCTTGAGGCCAGGAGTTCGAGAACAACCTGGGCAACATTGTGAGACCCCATGTCTAAAAAAAAAATGGAAAAAAAAAAAATCTAGCCAGGCATGGCAGTGTGCACCTACAGTTCCAGTTACTCAGGAGACTGAGGTGGGAGGATCTCTTGAGCCCAGAAGTTCAAGGCTACAGGGAGTTATGATTATGTCTCTGCACTCCAGCCTGGGCAACAGAGTGAGACTGCTCTCTCAAAATGGTTTTTTTAAAAAGAAATCTAACAGAAGTATGGAGGATTGCTTGAAAAACAAAGAAGACAGAGCCAAGATCAATAAGGAGGCTACTGGAGTAGTCTAGATGAGAAATAAAAGGCCTGCACTAGCTGGTGATAGCAGCTGGAAAAGGAGGAAACAGAGAAGTCCTCTAGGCTTGGTGATTGACTGTAAAAGGGAAAGAGATTTTGGTTTCATTATCAGGACAGAGAATACAAAAGGAGTACTCCTGGTTTACGCAGGGTCTAAGAGAATGAGGGGAATTAGTGAGGTGAAGTGCCTGAGGACATCTAAATGAACAAACAGGCACTTGGATTTAAAGATGTGAAGTTAAGAGGCATCAAGACTAGAAAATACAGATTTGGGAGAAAGCAGTGCAAGGTGTTGACTGAAGCGAAGGGTTTGAGTAGGTTACCCTAACAGTAATTTCTTCTGAAATTATATATATAATTTTATGTCTATATGCACATGTGCATTTTTTCCTGGTGGGGGAGGCAGGCACTCACAGCTTTTAGATTCTCAACAGGATCCAGAATAGTTAAGAACTTAAGAACTAAAAGTATAGCAAGAGGAATACTGATCTTGTATTAATTCATTTTTCAGGCATTATCTTTTATAGACACGACTTTATTTAAAAAAAAAAAAAAAAAGAAAAGAAATACCTGTTCTAGAAAGAGGTAAAAAAGGAACACATTAGGCCAATGAGGTTTCACTGTAGTCTTTTCCAAAGGACTAATTTCTAGAAGTGATTGGTTAGTTCTATGAAAACCTAACAGGACATTTCATCTAATTTACCTCATTTTTCCTTTTCTCCTTGATCTGTGTTAGGGTTCTCTTGTTAGACTGCAGTTTGTCTGCACTGAAATTAATATACAAACCACCCAACTGCTTGATACTCAGGCCAGGGTCTATGCTGCTGCTTGTCAACTTCAGACTGAAAGAGAAATCATTACTTAAAGATCATGTAATTAAATCAAAATGGAAACAAATAAGATTGCATTTTAAAAATCACTTATTTTTCCTTTCATTATATTGTTGATGACAAAAAAAAGCATCTTATTTTTACAGTAGACTTCCTGAAAAACTGAACAAATATATACATTTTAAATCTAGTTAAGTCATTTAGAAGAAACTCTGGATGAGTAACGAACTAAACAAAAAAGTGTTTGAGGAACATATCCAAATTTGTTCTCCAGATTATTTTAGAGGATTAAGGCCATATAATATGCCAATAAATTGCATAAAGAATTACAGAAAAGGGGAGAAGGGAATATACCTGGAAATTCAGCTCAACTTTAGGTAGTAAATTAATAAATGTACACATCTCTATCTCTAAAACCAATAAGAAAGATTCTTCTACTCTGAACTTCCATGTTATCAAAACTTAGACTGTTTTCCTGGGTGACTAAGGGTGTTTGGTAGTGTCTCTAAACCAGTGAGTCTAATACAGCAATGAGCATCCATTCCACAAGACTGTTTTAAAAAATATATAAATGTCATACCCCAGATCTACCAAATCAGAATCTTCTACAGTTGGCCTGGGTTCCTGCTGCTGTATTTACGTAATGAGAATTCTACTTTAAATTATTATTTTTTTAGACTGAGTCTTGCTCTATTGTCTTGGGTACAGTGGCATCATAATAGCTCACAGTAACCTCAAACTCCTAGGCTCAAGCAATCTTACTGCCTCAGCCTCCCGCATAGCTAGGATGACAGGCTCATATCATGACGATGCCTGGCTAATTTTTTCTATTTTTAGTAGAGACGGGGTCTTGCTCTTGCTCAGGCTGGTCTTGAACTCCTGAGCTCAAACGATAGATATGCCGGCCTTGGCCTCCTAGAGTGCTAGGATTATAGGTGTGAGCCACCGCGCCCACCCTGAAGGGTTCTTTTAATAAACAAGTACATGCAGACTTATAGTCACTTTCTTCCCCAATTATTCAGAAAAACTGAGTAGTTTAAAGTATAATCAACCTCTCCTGGAAAAGTGAAATCATTCTACTGCAGTGCCTTGGCAGTAATTCTCAACTTTGTACATTAGAATTAACGTGGGGAGGAGCGTGGGTTTTAAAAATTAAGTATGCCTGTGCCTACTGATACTGATTTCATTGGCTTAGAGTGAAGACTGGGCATGTGTTAATAAAAAGCCCCTTACAGGGCTGGGCGCGGTGGCTCACGCCTGTAATCCTAGCACTCTGGGAGGCCGAGGTGGGCGAATTGTTTGAGCTCAGGAGTTCGAGACCAGCCTGAGCAAGAGCGAGACCCCCATCTCTACTAAAAAAAAAAAAAAAAATAGAAAGAAATTATCTGGACAACTAAAAAAAAAAAAAATATATATATATATATATATATATATATATATATAAAAATTAGCCAGGCATGGTGGCACATGCCTGTAGTCCCAGCTACTCGGGAAGCTGAGGCAGGAGGATCACTTGAGCCCAGGAGTTTGAGGTTGCTGTGAGCTAGGCTAACGCCACGGCACTTACTCTAACCAGGGCGACAGAGTGAGACTGTCTCAAAAAAAATGTCCTTACAAGGCTGCCTGTATTTCCAGTGGATACACTGCCACCAGAGGCTTATGCCTAGGAAAAACAAGTTTATAACAGAAAAAAAGAAAGTAAAAAAATAGCCCCAAACATTAGTGCTTTTTCAATGGGTGATGGAAGGGATTATAGGTAATATTTTTCTCAAACTTTTGTCAATTCCTCTACAACTGACACATAGAAAAAAATGAGTTACTTTCCTTTTATATTGCTCTTACAATCATGTAGGAAAATCTTAACAGATGATTTCTAATATATCACCAAAAGGAGCACTGTTAGTTATCATTGGTGGGAAAAATATTACTAACAGTTACCCAAAAAGATGAGAGAAATGCTGAATAGAAGAGCTCTTCCATAAAGAATCCAAGGCAGTAATTTTCTGAATTCCCATGCTTTCTAATATTTCATCTTTTTATGGTAAATTAACCACTTGAAGTATATATATAAAAAATTTACTTATAAAAATAAAGGTTAAACTTACAGTTTAGCCTTTGTGTTATTTAATAAGTCTTCTTCATCACTAAACTCATCTACATTTTTGTCATGGTCTGATGGTTCTTCACTCTTTTCATCCTCTTCCTCCTCTTCTTTTTCTTCCTCGATGGCAACCTCACTTGCCTTATCTTCCTCTTCCAAGTAAAAATTTTTATCAGCACTCAGTCCAGGAGTTGTGTCAATTACAAATAACGCGTTATCACATGATGTATTTCCTATGTCTCCACTTAAGGACCCTCTTTGGCCACTATTTTCAACAAAACACAAAGTGTCCTCTTCATTCTCACTGTTTTCAGACTGCTGGCTTTCATCACTGCTGAGAACTAGTAAAACAGAATCATCTTTATCCTGACACGTGTTGAGCTCAGACACATGTAGTCTGGTATCACATTCAAGATCTACATTCTTTTCACTGTTCATGTCTTCATTGATACTTATAATTGTGGATTCTTCATCATCATCATCATCACTACCACCACAATCATCAAACTTTGGCAGGTCACTTGTTTTTATGGTGCTTATCTTCTTTTCATTCCATCTGTCCACTTCCACAACCGCAAATGTTTGAGTTAGCGATTTCATTACAGCCTCAGAGTTAAGAATTAAGGGCTCTGATGTGGCATTGTTATTTTGGGGGGTTGAATGACTGTGAGAAACTAAGTGGTGAAGGCTAGTGTCCTGAAGTTCAGAAAGATTCTTCAATTGGGATCTTTTCTCATTAATTTCTTTTCCTTCATCTATTATTTCTTTGGTGTCTTCATCCAAATCCTTGTAATTCTGCTTTCTTACTTCTTTAAAAGATGCAACATTGGCCTGTTTTTCCTCTCTTACATGAGAAAGTTGGCATTTTTGCACCATTAGTATTTTTTCTGAATTTCTATGGAAGGAATCGTTATCAAAGGCATTATTTGAGAAATACGGTTTATTTATCTCAGAAAGAGATCTTGCTTGTATAGGAGAAGTTTGTCTGGTATCTGAATCTTCTGAATTCATAGGTATATCAACAATTGGCTTCTCATTTCCTGGTATAATCTTACTATCTTTCTTCTCAGTTTGTGCCTGTAATTTCCTCTGCAAATTCCTAGTTGTTCTCCTAGAGGCAATTCCAGAGACTGAAACATCGGAACATGATATCTCAGCATCAGATATAGCTTCTGCAAGTGATTCTTGGCTTGGATCTGACAGAGATTTAGCCTTACTTCTGGTTCTTGTAGTTATTTCTGTGGAAAGCACAATTCTAGAAATACCTGAAACATGAGATTCTGCTTCAGAGACTACTTCTTCAGTATGAGACTCATCTAATGGAGTTATTTTCGATCTTTTCCTAACACTGGATGCTGGAGTGCATGCAATTAAGATCTGCCTTCTCCTAGTTACTCTAAAAATGGGATCCTGGTGCTCGGACACAGAAGAATAATTTGACTCTGCTTCAGAGATCTCTCCATCAGTTGATGGTTCGGTCACCTCTGGTGGTGAGCCTGTAGTTTTGCTCTTCCTCTTTCTGGTTTTAGGAGTTCTAGGGATTGAATTTTGTTTCCCAGTGGTCTGGGATTCAGCAGTACTTGGGTCATCAGATACACATTCCTTCCTGCTTTCTGGATGCGTTTGAATCCCTTTAGCAGCATAACTCTGTAAGCCAGAAAAAACATACTGTAATTAGTTAGGGCTGGGTCAAGGGTAAAGCCAATGAGGTATAGCCCCCAACAGCAAGATTTAAGAGGGCACCAAAAAAAACCCCCATGATTATTACAGAAAATAAAAATACAAAAAAACCCACCAAGCCTATTATCTAAAAAAAAAGGTCTCTCTCTCTCTCTCTTTTTTTTAAGAGACAGGATTTCCCTGTTTGGCTGGAGGGCAGTGACATGATCACAGCTCATTGCAGCCTCAAACTGCTGGGCTCAAGTGATTCTCCCAACTCAGACTCCGGAGTAGTTGGGATTACAGGCAAGAGCCACTGCGCCTGGCCCCAAAATTTAAATACTGGATCCTACTTTGCATTTGCTTCACTTGCCTCACCCTAGTCCTGGATCTGACTTCAGGAAGCAGAACAATTAAAAAGATAATTTTTTTCTACTCAGAGTCAAATATGCTAGGTGGACCTACGTTCTGACCCGGATATAGGGAAAGAGGGGAGAAGGGGAACATTAACTGAGCAAAGATGTGCTCAGGAACACATCCATGAAATCGGCCGCAGCCCTTGCCTTTACACACTTGAGAGAATTGTCGCCGCTCTGTTGCCTTCGACGCAGAATCAGAATTAGACAGTTGACTAACACCACCGAGAGCCACCAGGCGGCGACACCACAGCCCTCCCCACGGCATAAGGAGGTGGTGCTGGGCCACCACCAACCTCTCCACGTGAAAACACCACCTTCCTCTCCAACTCCACTAAATGAGGATTGCACATGGTGGCCGAAATTAACCTTCCTTGGTAAGACGGCAACAGTAAGGCTCAAAGTCCTGAGCTGTGCATCTGCGTTAAGGAGTTGAACGACCCAAAGCAAGTTACCTAACATCTCTTCCATACTAGCAATTGTCTTAAAGGACCGTGGTGGGGACTAAACGGTTTCCACCACAGCTTAGCGCCGGGCCTGGTATGCCGAAACACGCAGCCAGTTCCAGCCCCCTCACCGGCTTTCCTCACGCTCTGCCGGGCCCTCGAGCCGCCCCCACCGGCCTGAGCGCCGCCCTGTGAAGCAGCGAGGAGAAACGGGGGAGACTTGGCTTTTCCCTACCTTCTGCTGGGAACTTTCAGCCGACGTGGCTTGGATGTTGGCCCGAGCCCAAGCCGATCTAGTGATCACCATCTTCGCGATACCCCAGCCGCCACCGCCACTTCCTTCTGCTCCAGCGCCGCGGAAATGCGTCAAAGAAGTGCGTCGCTCAGGTTTCCGCGCAGATCCCGGACTCGCGAGAATCTGCTACGGGCCTTCGTTCTGCTCCCGCGAGTGCTGGCGGAATGACGCTTTCGCGTTAGCGCTGTAGCAGAGACGGCGTCCTTCTGCTGGGAGACACCTTCGTGGGGGCAGCGAAACCCTCCGGGACGGAGGGTTTCCGTACCCGTTGACGCGAACAGATTGGAAAATCGCATCTTCTGCCCTACTTTCCATCCGTCATCTCATCCGTTCAGTAAATCCAAAGGTTTTAATGCAGCCGTGGGCGTGGCCAGGGGAGACGTTTGAAATATTTGTACCTTTTTGTTTAAACAATAATGCACTTGTGTATTATTTGTGAAGTTAAATATAAACAAAATTTAAAGACGTGGTTGGGTAAAGGGATATATATAAAAATAAAGTGTCCCCAGAAACTCAGAGACTAGTTAGGAAACTGTAATATATAATCTAAATGGGATGGTATTTCAGGATTCGTAATGACAGAAAAGAAGAAATGTGAAAGAAATTGTAAAGGAGAGCAATAAAAATTTTTTGCAGTTAAAGAGAACAGCCAGAATCAAGATAAGTTTTTTTTTGTTGTTTTCTTTCAGGATAATGGGTGGAGAACTAGAATATGTTTGAGGAGATAGAAAGGGAATGAAGAACTAAGTAAACAGAAATTATTGTTGGAGGTGAGAAAGGATGAGCACCTCACCAAATTTATTCCCTTCTATTTCTTTATAATAGAAAACCAATTTTTTTCTTAAAGTCACAGAGCACAGATTTTTCGGTGGACACATTGCTTCCCAGCTAAAAATTGCTGCTTTTAAAGTCTTCCTTGCAGCCAGATGTGGCTAAATGACTAAATTTTGGCCAATTACATATAAATCGAGTGTTGTGTATTTCTTCCAGGACAGCGTCTTAAAAGGGAGAAGGCTCTATCTGACTTCTTAAACTTCATTTTACTTCCTAGAAAGTTGTGTTCGATGGTTTTCAGGCAGCAATTTTGTGCCATAAGGATGCGGGCCATGCTTTAGAGATGGCATAGCAGTGAGGACAACAACAAAAAAAACTCGTGGAGCCGCTGTATCAGCCCTCAACAGCCTACTTCTAAATTTCTTTCACCCGAGAGTAACACTTTTTTAAAAAGCCACTGTTACTTAGGGATTTTTCTATTTCCAGCAGAGCCCAGTTCCAACTGAAGAATTGAATAAAAAATAGAGATGGAGGGGTTTAACCACAAAAGAATACACCTTCCTTGGAGGCAGGAGGGAAGAATTGATATTTGAAGCAGAGAGGAGAATGTGAATGCAAGAAAATTCAAGTGGAGAGAAGAAAAGAGGAGGGGATTTTGTACAGATAATCTCTTCAAGTAGGTGATTCATCTCAGAAGAATGGAAAAGGTTTTTACATCAGCTCTTGTGGGGAATGTCCTAAGGAGCAAAACTGAAGTAATTTTAGTAGGGCCAAGAGGCAGTTGCGACTATGTAAGATGAACAGAAAATAGGCTAGATTTTGAAGAGGAGATAAATGGTGTAGAGGAAGGAAAGTGAACCAACCAGAGGTGGGTAGTGGAGATCAAAGCAGCAGAGAACAACAGTATCAATCATAGTAAAGAGTTTTGAGCACTTTCTATCTGCTGGATACTGTTCTAAGTGTTTTACATGTATTCACTCCTTTAATCTCTATGACAACTTTAACGAGCAAATGCATGAAAATAGAGATGGTGAAGTCGACAGAGGTGGGTGTAGAAAATTGGAAAGAATATTAAAAAATCATTTAGTGTGTAATATTCACTTGCAAGCATGGCCCCTTTCAAGTAAAAAAAAAAAAAAGAAAAAAACCAACTCAAATATTTACCAGTAAGAAACAAACATAGAATACTAAAATTAAAATGTCAGTATGTAATACAAGAAGACTGAGCTGGTCTAACAACAGGTCTTCTGACCACAGGCAAAAAGCTGTTGTTTTTGTTTTATGTGGGTTTACCAGGATTGCCCCGTTCTTTGCCTCTCTTCTTTATCCAAGGTGGATTTTGGGCAAATATTAAGAACATAGTACACTTGACCCTTGAACATCAACATAGGTTTGAACTGCGTGAGTTCATTTATACACGGATTTTTATCTGCCTCAGCCACTCCTGAGTCAGCAAGACCAACCCCTCCTCCTCCTTCTCCTCAGCCTACTCCACATGAAGACCATGAGGATAAAGACTTTTATGATGATCCACTTCCACTCGATAGTAAATGTTTTCCTTATGATTTTCTTAATACCATTCTTTTCTCTAGTGTACTTTATTGTAAGAATACAGCACATAATACAAACAACATAAAAAATATGTTAATCATTGTTATCAGTAAAGCTTCTGGTCAACAGTAGGCTATTAGTAGTTAAGCTTTTGGAGTGTCAAAACTTATCTGCAGATTTTCAACTGCACAGGGGGTCAGCACCCCTACCCCCAATGTTGTTCAAGGGTCAACGGTACTATTATTCAGGCCCAAAGAGTAACTCTCCCTGGACAGTCTATATTTTACTAATTAAATCCTTAAACTGAAGTTTCAAATCTCCCTCTGGAATTTTGGGCATTAACCAAAAGATGACCATTTTAGTGCATGAGCCTTTTAAAAATACATACTACTCGTGGTCATTCTGCATTGACATATGTAAGATTATTACATTTAAATTGACCTGTAAGATAGTCCCCAGTGATTCTATCTCCTGGTCTTCAAACCCTTGAATGTGGGCTGGACCTAATAACTTATGATGAAAAGAATATGACAAAAATGATGCATGTCACCTTCAAGATTAGGTTAACAAAAGACCGGCTCCCATCTTGCTCTCTCTCAACCATTCACTCTGTAGATAGCTAGTTGCATGTTGCAAGCTGCTGTCTGGGGAGGACCTGTGGCAAGGAACGGGGTCCTGCCAATAACCACATGAGAGCTTGGACACAAACCGACCCTCTCAATCCAGTCTTCAGGTGGGACTGCAGTCCTGACTTATCTATTGCTGTATCTGGCTGACTTTAAGATTTTGTCTCTCCTAAAATTTTATGTAAAAGAAATAATACAGTATGTATTCTTTTGTGTCTAGCTTCTTTCACTCAGCATATTTCTGCAATTCATCTGTTACTGTGTATACCAGTAGTACATTCTTTTTTTAATGCTGAGTGATAACCCATTGTATGACTATACAATTGATTTATCCATTCAGCTGTTGATAATTTGGTTTCCAGCTTTCAGCTATTGTATTTGGGCACTTAGTATTTTATGTCAGATGCTCATCTGAGTGCATAATAAGCTGTGCATAGGGGCAGGCGCATGTAATTCCAGCTACTCAGGAGGCTAAAGCAAAAGGATCGCTTGAGCCCAGGAGTTTGAGGCTGTAAGGCACTATGATTGCACCTGTGAATAGCCGCTGCACTCCCTCCAGCCTGGCAACATGGCAAGACCTCTCTGGGGGAAAAAAAAAATATATACATATATATATATATGGGGGGGGGGGAAGAGCGCGCGTGCATGAGTGCACAAACAGGACCTAGAAAGTTTACTGTACCCAAAACCCTTTGGTAAAGAATTACTAAGGACATACTTAAGCAAGAAGTGCACTTAAATGGAGCAGTATGCAAGAATCAACAGTGAGCAAAGAAACAGGGAAAAGAGAGCTGAATCAAAATAAGTAATGCTAACTGTAAAATATGAACCTTAAAGTAATGGGCAAATAGACACGTCAAAATCTTGTAAGACATTTTACACATTTAGTCATTGCTGAGCAAACACATTAAAGGTTTGACTTTCCCGGTAGCAGAACTATATACGGCCATATCCTGATATATTTAATATTTAGAGGGGAGTTGGGCAAGTTCTGTCTCTTTTATAAAATGGGACTTTTCCAAACTTACCTACTCTTGTCTCAACAGAAGCCATTCCATTCTGCCTGACAAAAATAAGCTTTTAAATGTGTTTTTATTGAATTTCTGAAGTTTACATATTAAAGGCTTCATTATTCAACAAGAGCATATTTACAAACAAGGCAAATAAGGGCCTCTGCGCAGGATGCCCACTGCATCTTGTCCTCTGACCCTACTCTAGAGCTAATTTCTTCAGGGAAGCCTTTCTTGTCCTTCCCTGCTACCCAGACCCACTTCCTTCCACATGCCCAGTCCTTTCCACCACTTTATCATTAATAGATGCAGCCTTTTATTTCTCTTATTCATATACAGATCTCCCTCTCTCCCCCAAATATACTATATGCTTCTTGAATACAGGAATTATTTTTCATCTGTGTCTATCAGCAGCATTTTGCACAGTGCCTAGCACATAGAAGGCATCCAATAAATCTCTGTTGAATGAATGAATGCATAAATAGCTTTACAGCTTGGGTATTTAGAAGTTACTAATTTATTTTGAAATCATACTCAGTTTGAGTTCAAATAGTTCATAATCAATATAATGCTCGAGATGCTTCCAACTATTGAAACAACTCAATTTAAAAATATACAACTCACACTTTATTTAAGTTCATAATATAGGTAAAATTAAAAATTATTATATTTAATGCTTTATATTTTGCTTTCATTTTATAGTATACCACTACAGACACATAAAAAAGTAGAATTATCTAATTAAAACATTTCCCTTCCTAAGTATATTACGGATTCTGAAAACTATAAAAATATTAATGAAAGTCATGTTACATACTTTTCAAAAATAAAACTGATATATCCCATTACCAACTTTACAGGAAAAAGACAGTTTAAGTTCTGGTACATTAGAAAGCTGATGAAAAAAATAGGTTCAGAATCATAAGTTAGTGTATTTGACTATGAAAACAAATGACACAAATGGCTTAAATCCTCATTAAAACAGCTTCACATTTCTCTAAATGTACATCTGGCAGAAAGATGAACTGTCGGCCAGTATGTCCTAAATATATCAATTACTTACATTCCCAAATATTGAAAATGCTGGGTGAAAAATCTAGAAAGAAAATCTTACAGAAAGAGACATAATTAAATAAGCCTTAGACCTTTTATCACTGAAAATTAAGATCATAATTTTAATTACTACTTGGCTCTCATAAAGTGTCAACCATTCGTGCAAAATAGAATAACTTTTTATTTTCCATTTTACACATAGTTGTCCAAATGATCTTGTTGGAAAACTGAAAAATTATTAGCTATTGTCTGTGATTCAAGTTCAATGGCCATCCCTAAATGGATACTCTATTAATGTACTGGGCACAATATAGTCTTTGGAATTTATACCACATGAATATATTTTATAAGACATCTCATTCTTTCTGGTGACTACAGTTTTTTGGATGAGAATTCAAGATAGACTCAAAACAAATTCCAAGTTACAGTACACTGTGTTAATGTAAGGCTCCAATGTATTTTAGAAATGTAATAAGCTATAGCTTCTTTTTGTATTTCCTGGAAAAAACCCAATTATATAAACTCTACCTTGGGTCAGTGGATTCGTATTTCCTCAGAAAACATATCTGTTATATAAACTATTGATAACTTAGCATTCAATTTTAAGCAATTATTTGGTAGTATTACAACTATTTTATGGCTTTTTAAACATTAAGTCCTTAAATATTTGAAAAGTATTCATTATATTCTGATAGTTTAAGAAAGATGTGAACATCAGCTTTATTTTAAAGCCTTAAAAAATCAGTTTTTTAAAAAAGGTTATTCAATAACAGAAATTCAGAGTACAGAGGTGAAATAAAAAAACTCATTAAAAAGTTTCATACATGATCCCCTTCACAAAATGAATCTATAATCTTGCTTCTTTGTTAAGAATTGGGGGTGGGAGGAAGGTCACAAGAAAGTTTCTGCTGAAGTTTGGATACATTAGCAACATTAAGATTTTTTTTTCCCTCCACTTTCAAAATAACCCTTCAAACAATCCATTTTTTTGTAAGTCCAGGGTTTTAAAAAGCAATAAATGTGATATTGAAGTTCCCACTTACGGTATCTTGGACAGTTCACTGTATAGATTTAAAATAAAATGAACATTGGTTTAAAGACTTATGTTACATGAAAAAATGTTGTACATTTCCAAATTTGAAAGTTTACTGTATATATTTACTAACATTACATAAAAAAAGCTAGAAGGCTTAAGTAGCTCAATGTCTAAAAGTTTTAGGAGGTAAATCACCTGATTTCACATTATAATTTCAATGATCAAATTATCCAACCAGCAAACCACAAAATCTTACTAAGGAAAAGGGTCTACTGTATTTATTTTGAATATAGAATCATAGTTCTTTTTCCTAAGTTGAGAAAAATTGAGCAAAATTAGTTTTATATGGACCCATGGTTTAAAAATATTGAGATACAAGAGATTTTTAAAGAACTTTTCAAACTCTTCGAGTTACAAATTTATAGAATTAAGGAGACCTATAGTATGTATCAAAGGTCACAGCTTTATTTATTTTCAATTTTCTGGTTTTTACACTAATAAGGAATTATACTAAATGACCTCTAGTCTCTTCTAGAGCAGAAGTTTTGATTATATTGTTCTGCTTTAAAATAGTTAAGACCATATCTCAAACAAAGTTGTCTAAACAGACAATATTGGCCCTGAATTAAAGACTTTTTTAAAACCCCCTTTCTTGTTTTTAGTTCCTCCTCATCAATTAATGGGAAATAAATAATCACATATTTTACTCAACGGATTCTTAATCCTGGCTCTGTGCCCCGTCCTCTCTCCAGAGCCCGTAATGCCAGGCACATGGCAAGTGTTCAATACTTATTGAATATTATTGAATGAGTAGCAATTTACTAAGGATAGATCGAGAATTTAAAAGAATCTGGAGGTAACAGTAGTTGCTTTTATAAAACCCTCAAACAGTAACTTCAAAGCTTCTAATCTTTTCAGATTTACTTTGGTTTGTCTTTGTAAGTAATAAGAATAGAAAATGCAGCACAAAAATACATGGTTAAATCATTATAGCTAAACTACAAGCAAGGACACATATAAAAGATTTAAGTTTCCATTCATGTATTGAAGAATGAATTTTATTTACACTACGAGTAAATTCTAGCTACTCCAGTTACTCTGAGATATAATTATTTTATCGATGACAGGAAAAATATCTTCCAGCATTATATTTCAGGTTTAACAAATTGTAATTAAATTGCTTAGTTATTCTGTAGAGTAAGAAGCAATTAATGAATTTTTTTTGGGAAATAAAAAATATGTATATACATTACCCTGATATCTAGGCCAAAATATATCTAACAACAAATTTCTTGATTTCTATTAGTCATAAAAATAAAGGAAAATATATTGCAAGTATTTTCTTTATAGACAATTTCAATTAGAAAACAATAGTTTAATGAAAACAATAGTGGTTCCTGTGAGTGGACTGATATGGAAGCAAGTATTCAAAACTTGACAGACAATATACTGTCAAATATAACTAAAGAACATCTGCCTCAAAAAAAAAAAAAAGGAATATCTGCATCTGCTCTAATGACACCATTTACAGGCAGTAACTAGATTTTTACACATTTCATTTTTATCTTATATTCAAGGAAAATACAGGTCAGCAAGTTATGATCCTAAGTCATAGTTAAGAACCCCTTCTTTTAGCTTGTAAAATGTAGCCTTTTGATTTGATAATTCCTCTACTTTTCACGATGACCGAGTATCTCAGTAGCCACAGTGGCACCCACTCGTGTGCCTGAATGTCAGGGATGCTTTCCTGAAGAGCTTCTTGGAAACTTGCTTCAGAAAGCAGTTCTAAAACAAACAAGAAAGAAAATCGCAAAATGTTAAATTCCAAAACAAAATCACTTTACTATGTAGGGAACCATTTAACACAACAAAAGAAACACCTCAAAACTGAATATAAACTATACTCCATGTGTGCTGTGAATCTGAACCAGAATATTAGACGCTCTCAGGCAGGTCTTTCAATAAAGTATCTACACCTGCATTCCGGCCTATTTAATTCCTATCTTCTGGTGAGTGGAGGCTGCTAGACATCTGTAGTTTCTGAACACCTCCAGGTGATTCTAATGGACAGGGAAAATACAGGAAAAGCATAAAGAAGGAAAAAAAAGTCAAAATTCTATCAATTGGAGATGACATACCATTTCCACTGCCATGTATTTCTTTTACAACTTTTTTCTGTGTATATATTTATCTCCATATCTTATATCTATATATATCTTATATATCCATATATTATAACTGTATATGTCTTATATCCAAATCCTACAAAACTAGAAATCATACTGTAATTACAGCCTAATTTACTGATTTTTTCCACTTAATATTGTGAATATCTTCTCATATAATTATTCTGTGAAAACATCATTTTTAATAATTCCTCAAATACTATATTAATAGAGATATAATTTATACATTCCCTTACTGTTGGTCAAAACATTTAGATTTTTCCTAATATTTTGCTAATAAGGATAATGATATGATGAACACCCTTAAAATGCATGCCTGGCTATGGAATGAAGGTCCCAAGTAAAAGTCTATCCTTGAGGCTTGACACACAGTATCTTACCAACTGCTTTCCAGAAAGGCTGTACTTTACACTTCTACCAGAGGTTGTTATGTGAGAGTGCCAATCTTATCGTATCCTCATGAGCACCAGCAATCATTAAAAAATCTTTGCCAATGGCTATCTTTTAACTGGCACTTTGTTATTTTTGAGTTCCAAGTTTATATCCAACCCTCTATCACCATTCTGATGCCACATCCTACCACTCCCCTCCTCACTGCCTCGTTTCCGGCCACACTGGTCTCCTTGCTGGATCCTGAAAACCTCAAGCACATTCACACCTTGGGGCCTCTGAACCAGCTGCTCCCTCTTCCCTGAATTCTCTGCTTCTAGATATCCACATGGCTCACTTCCTTCTTGCAGGTGTCTGATTAACATTACCTTAGCAGATAGGCCTCCCTGACGGTCCCACATAAAACAACTCCTAACCTGGAAGTTCTTTTTGTCCCTCAGCCAACTTTTCTCCATAGCATATACTACCACTTACCATATATAGGATTTATTTTATTGTCTGTCTCCTCCCATTAGAATATAAATTCCATGAGGGTTGGCATTTGTCTGATTTGGTCCTTTATCTCTAGTACCCAGAACAATGCCTGGCACGTGGTGCTCAAAATGACTGTTGAATGAATTAATTAATATGGAAAGATTCCACTGGGGTCAAAATCAACCTACAGGTAGGGATTACATGACCGTCTACACAGCCTGATTTGGGAGTGCTAAAGGACCTGACTACCCCCAAATGAACTGCTGTGATACCTGAACAGCATTAACAGTAAACCCTCAGTAAATGTTAGCTATTATTACGTGCTAAGCACTTTTCTGAGTACTTTGCATGTATTAACTCATTTAATCTACGTTAATCCTGTAAGATAGCTACTATTATTCCCCTTTATAGGGAGAAACTGAGGCAGAGAGGTTAGGTAACTTGCCCAAGGTCACACAGCTAGCAAATGTTAGTTTTCATAAACAGGATGCAAATGTCTCTGTGGAAAAGTAACAATAATATGGATTTATTTATCAGATTATCTAGCAGAGAAGAGGACCCTGAGGGAATGAGGCATAATACAGATTAGATTTAATGGGAGTGGGGGTAGGGGTAAAGCAAATAAAAAAGAAAAGTTCTAAAGTCAGGATTACCTACTTTACGATTTTACATTAACTGTAGCTAAACTGTTACCACAACTTCTAGGACAAAGGGTAATGGAGGCCGGGCGCGGTGGCTCACGCCTGTAATCCTAGCTCTCTGGGAGGCCGAGGTGGGCAGATTGTTTGAGCTCAGGAGTTCAAGACCAGCCTGACAAGAGCGAGACCCCGTCTCTACTAAAAATAGAAAGAAATTAATCAGACAACTAAAAATATATAGAAAAAATTAGCCGGGCATGGTGGCGCATGCCTGTAGTCCCAGCTACTCGGGAAACTGAGGCAGGATTGCTTGAGCCCAGGAGTTTGAGGTTGCTGTGAGCTAGGATGATGCCATGGCACTCACTCTAGCCCAGGCAAAAGAGTGAGACTCTGTCTCAAAAAAAAAAAAAAAAAAAGGGTAATGGAAAATAAATCCACCTGAGGAATAAGGGTAATTTCAGAATAGAAGTAGACCTTCACGGGACTTATAAACAAAATTCTATTTTAGATGACAAGTAGAGTTAAATATTTTACAATTTGGTTGCTTAAAAATAAAAAATTGGACACAAAATTAGAGAACTCTGCTATTCATTAACTACATACTTTTAAAATTCAACTATGTTAATTCTTTAGTCAGTAAACACAATAAATTAAATGAAGAATTGCTTCATTACAGTATCTGAAGATTCACTAATGGTATCAGGATCAGCCTATAAATTCTAACCAAAAGGTTTAGAATTAAAATTAAAAGGACAACCAAGTATCAAATTATGTCAGTAATACAAAACCATACCAAAAAGGATTAAATCTCTCTCCTCATATACATATATGCAATATATTTTGTCATAACAATGATGTATGAGCACATAATCTAAATGTCAACATTTAGATACACAGAAACAAAATAGTAGAAATCTTAGTCTTTTCTTACTTCCTTTCCTATTGGCAAAAGGATAGAGTGTTTTCAGTTGGAAGTAGAAGGGGATACAGGCTGGGATCATCAGCTGTTGTTAACAATTACTATTAGAAGAGCCTCCCCCAAAGTAAACAGATACATTATAACTGCAAATATATGGAAAGGTAAAATTTAAATGGCTTATATTTTAGAATAAATTAAAGCAATTGTTTGTTAGATTTTCACTAAAATGACTTTTTTTTTTTAACTTGTTTGTGAAAACTCTACTGGGGAGGCAAAAGTCACTATATCTTATTCTGGTATCATTTAAATGGAAATAGATAAAGTTTTGAGACTGAAATACTATAATACGAATGTTTCAAATCAAAGAGATAGTTCAGCATAGTGGGAAAGGCTCGAGAATCATCCAGGACTTAGGTCCAATTCAAACTTTGCCCCATGTCAATTGGATGACCTTGGCTAATTTCTTAAACTCTCAGGCTCTATTTCTTCATCAATAAAATGTCTAGTTTCAGCTGTTGTGAGGATTACAGATAATCTCTCTGAGGTATCTGTCATGATGCATAGCACTGAAGGAATAATAATTATTAAAACTCTTCCTCCTCTGCTTCCTCCACTTCTGATGAAACAGTTAAAAAATGAGAATGGAGTAGACTGCTAATAAATAGTATAAAGTCTTACTAGGTTATTAATAGCATTCTAAAAATGAGCAAATTGAATCAAACCACCAATATGTCATATTTTTAGACATAAAAATAGAAGTAAAAACTGAATGTTTTTTCTCTAGGAATTATCTATAAAATATAATTTCCTCCAATATTTATTAAAACAGAATCTCTATAAAAATATCATAAAGACTTAAAACTTCCACAAGACTTTCCTCGCTTACAACAAAAATAGTAAATATACAGGCTCTCTGAAACATTTATCTTTACAAGTTATTTTAAACATTTTCTTCCTAGCCTATCTAGTTAACTTGTAAAATGTTGATAAAAAATTATTCTACAGAAAGCAGGCAAGCCATTCTCATTAATCAAATAATGTTTCTCATTAACACTAAACACGTATCTTGATAGTAATGATTAAAAAAACCTCATTAATTATCTAACCTAAGATGCTTTTTATGTTTTGAATTAAATTATATGTGCCTCTTTTTCCAGATATTTATCCTTTAAAATTAAGTGGCCCTTTGGTCCCATCTTTGCTGTACTAGACTATATATATTATTATTTAGAATGTCTCAACAGATCTTTTCTTTGTAGTTTAATATTTGTGAACCTTAACAGATGTAAAAGTTGTTCAGGAAATGATCCTTTCACTTTCCCCGCCTCAGTACAAAGATAAAATAAAGCTTTCTGAAAATAAAGGCATAAATGTTTTGAACTAACCATTAAGAATAATTCTAGATAACATTGTACATTTATCACTGCATACACTTAAAAGTCATTTCAAAAACTAGCTTTTTGTAAGACAAAAGCTCATCATCAATCTCTAATGAAAACACCACTCTTACCTTTTGGATCATTATGAGTCAATAGCTGTATGTCAAATTGTTTAGCAAATGCAGTCAAATCAGGTGGCATCACACAGCAGGAGGCAAGGTTAACTTGGTTACTATTTGGTTTTACCTAGAAGCAAAAATAAAATCATGACATCTCTCCTAAAGTAAGTATAATATAGAAAGTAGAAAGCAATAAGCAATAAAAGGTCTTAATTTTAGAATACATGAAAAATCACATTCTATAGTTCTTAAAGTTTATAAAATGAACCATTTAACAATCTAATACATCTGCCTAGTAAATAAACATGTTTCTACATTTGATGGTTTCAGTTACAGAGGGAATAGGTCTTAAAGGTAGAGAATCAAATATAAGTACATTTAATATTAAAATATAAAATATGGCTAGTAATCAGACAAATTTTAAAAGGGAAGAACTGATAACTTCCAATAGCTGGACAGTTAATTTATATATATACATTCTGAATCATCTAAGCCTCTCTAGGAGTTTCTTGGCTACATTGTAGCTATCACCAAGTCAAAGGGAGAAAGGGCAACATTTTCTCTAGGGTCTTTCTGTCCATGAGAAGCTCTGAAAGTTTTTTCTCTAGGAATCATCTATAAAATATAATTTCCTCCAGAAATTATATTTTATAATATAAAGGAAGGCTGAGAAGGCTGAGGATGAATGAAAAGGAATAAAGCAAAATACAGAGAGTAAAGGTAAAATACTAGTAAGCAACTTCCCAAATAATTGTGTAGGTTATTAGACCAGAGGGTGGGAGTAGTTAATTTATGACACTCACTCCATATCAAGTTGTATGAATTGAGAGTTTCAGACATCTTTGAATAATAGTTAGCAAAATATTTGTTATATATAATATTCCTTTACTTAGAAAATCAGAGCCACAATCTATTAATATCTAAAGAAAAATGTAGTATTTTTCTACACATTTTTCAGCACATAAGTAAAACTGAAGGAAATGGCCTTAATTTAATTGGCTGTAAATGCTTCAACACATATTTCCTAGTGTTTCTCTCATTCATTTTAACTGGGATTAATACTCAGTTCAATTATACATAAGTGGAAAAAAAAAAAAAGCAAAAACCCAAACCCTAATGATTTAGATAAAACCTGCCTCAAAACTCCCCCTACCCACACAGAAAAACAAAAACCTCCCACATCTGGAAGATTCACCCTCCTGGTGAGTGTCTACTATGTATAGAACACTCAACAATATGCAGCAAAAACTGAAAAGGGCAGGCTCCTCCCCAAGTGCTCATGATCTAGCCATCCTTTACCTGTGCCCACTGATAGAGCTGCTCCAACTGTGTTTTGTCCAGATCAGAGGTACCTATAGCAACAATCTTTTTGCTCTGAACCAAGTTTTCTAATTCTTCCCAGTAAGGCTGTAAATGCTCCAAGGAAAGATTAACTCCATCTTCAATAGGAGGTGAAGCAATGATCACAGAATCCAGCTGTGCTACTCCAAGGACTGAACAGGCTGATGGGAAGGAAAACACAAAGAAGATGTTTGTTACATAATAAAAACAAATATTTCTCTTTATTATTCACATGTTGTCAATGTACAAAAAACCAAATATTTTTAATGTCCTTAAAGTATCCCACTGAATTCTGTCCATATTGTTCACTAGTTTTCTAAATAACAGATACTTTCTTAATTTACCTTTCATTTAGAACAGTTCCAGCTTTTGAAAATGTGTAAGTGTCCATCCACCTACTTGCTCTGAGGGGCAGATCAAGTGGGTTTCTCTGATCTGCCTACTTCCTAGGATGCTCACAACTACTATAGGCTCTTCTTCCTGGGGAACAGGATTCCTTTTTGTTTCCTACATCCAAAAATTTTTTGGTAGCTGCCTTATCTTCACAAAATTTTCTTCTTCTCCAGTTCTACTTGCTCACTAGTATCTTATATGGATGATCACAAGAATTTTGACCTAATATTCTATAACTGGTAGTCATAGCAAAGAATAAGGCTGAGATTCCGAAAAATGGTCTTAATCTATATTTACGGAGGTAGATAATTTCTTAATTTCTACAAAATAATTTAAGAGCTCATTTTAAATTATTGTTTATTCTACAATTATATTAAAGAACCAATTATTTAAGTTTTCAACAACTATAAATGCTCAAAGAATGTTTAAAAAAAGGATTGAATAACTATAATACCACAATAACCTAACCAAGTGTTGAAAATAGATACAAAATTTTGGATTTTGTTGCTGTTGTTTTTGCTATAACACTAAAAGGGCTGAGAATATGATTAAGGAGAATATCTATCCCTAAAGACAGTTAACATTTAATTATGTAACACTCCTCTATATATATCAAATATATACACTCCTCTTATATATCAAAATATGACCCTACGTAAGTCAATATGATTCCAGAGAAGAAATTTGGCTAGAACTTTAAAAGGTAAAATTGCAATCAGCTCATTTTCTTTTTACCTGGACCTGAACAGAAGTTATAACTAAAAATACCTACACTAATTTAAAGCCTCCTATTAAGATAAAAAATTAAATTTTTACTTACCCATGTCAACAGCATTTCTAGTTGATGATGAAGAGTTTGATCCTACAATGAACAGTTTTGCTGATTAACGAAGAAAACAAAACCGATTACTACACTTGGGTATACATTTTACTACACGTTAGTATTAATACTGCCATAAGACTAAGATGACAGATAATCCTGAATGAATTTTTTCCTTTCCTAGTCACATAATTTTTAAAATTTTCATTTTAAAACATAAAAATATACTTCCATTGTAATTTTTAAATTATATGCTAGTTGCCAACAAATATGTTTGTCAAAACAAAAAGCAAATATCAATTTCCCATTTATTAGAAGGCAGGTCAGATAAATACAGGGGCTTAAATTTACTTGAAATATATATTTTTATGAATCAAACATTAATGGAGCATATTATGTACTTTTTCCAATAAACCAAAATCTACACAAAGACTAAAGTAAAAGGCTATAATGAGAGGAAAACTAAAAAAAAAATCCACAATTCCACCTTCCTAATACAATCATTTTCATTTTTAGACATTAGTTTCCAGTTTTTGATCATATGAAGCAGAGCATAACATTGTTTCTACTTCTAATTGGTTTATCTTTATGTAATAAATATTTTTTATATATTTATGTATATTTAGTTATCTTAAATTTTTTTATCATAATAGTCATGTGCTTACTCTAGAAATGAGGAAAACCTATAAAAGTAGAAAGAACAAAAAGAACTGAAAACAGTCTCATCACCCAAGGTAATTACTGTTTAGATTTTTGTGTATTCTGTTTTTTTCACTCAAGGGTGGCCTTGAATATATGCTATATTTTTAAAGTATAATTTTACATACTCATATTTAATGATTGAACATTATTCTGTAATTCTGATAGGATATAATTTACTAAATGAGTTCCTGCTTATTGAACATTTAGGTTAGTAAATGTTCCAGTAGTAGTTCCAGTTTTCTGTTATCACACATAATGATAAAATGAACATCTTGGTAACTTTTTGTTCAACTTTACACTGAATCATTTCCCAAGGATGAATTGTCAGAAATGTGATTATGGTTCAAAAGATACAGCTTTTTTGTGTGAGTTGTTATATTTTACTTATCTTCTACTTTATAAAAGATATGTACCAATTTATCAGACCACCAACAGTTAGGAATTTCTCTCCTAACAACTATAGGATGCTATTAAAAAAAATTTTTTTTAATTTAGTAGATACAATATATGCCTACCTAAGGCCACATTAATTCACATTTCTTTGGTTACCAGGTATGTTGAGTAGCTTTCTATATTTACAAGATTGAGGCTTTGGCTTGATTTAAACTCTACTTTGTATGTACATATTTACTTCATGTAAACTCACTGTTCAGAAATCTAGATTTACTCAATAGATAAACAGATGGAGTAGCAGGAGAGCAAGGGAAGAAAAAATCAGAAAGGGGCACTGAGAGAAACAGGGCTAATAAAATACCCTTATGTGTACCCTTATGTAAAGTACCTGGCATTCAACATATGCAACACATTTTCTCGTATAATGTTTCTTGTATGTGTCCCTTGCTTTCTATTGCTAGGTAATCTTTCTAAAAGACATTGCTTTCCTCATGTTACTCCCCTACTGAAAAGCCATCACGGCTCCCCTACCAGAGGAGAGCTAGTATTCACCACTTTGCTCCAACCCTAGCTCCCACTGAACTCTGAAAACCCTCCCCACCACTATTCCTCCATCCATGAATTTGCACCCTCTGAAATGGCCTGTTCTCTCTGAGATGAGGCATTTTTGGATAGGTGGAATGAAGAAACCTCTTCATACGGAGAGAATTTTGGAACCTGTCAAAAATCTCAAGCCCTATAGGAACTGAGGACAATTTCTAAGAGCTCTAGGATGGATTTACATTATGATGAATTATAATCAACCGCAGAAAGAATATTGCTTTTACTTCCTTTCTAACACAAACAGCAATATAAAATTAACAGAAAGAAATGGGTTTTGGAGTTGGGCATACCTGGACGGATTCCTGGTATAACCACTTACTGGCTGTATGACAACTTTCAAGTTATTAAATGTCACTAGTGCAGTAAGAAATAGACCTACTTTGCAGGATTGTTTTGAGAATTATATGAGGAAATAGAACGATAAAGTACCAAGTACAGTGCCTGGCACAAAGCAAGACTCAATAAATGGTAGTTATTATTATTAGAATCAAAAGATAACACCCTAACTCATCTTACATGTAATTTAGGATTACAATCTCAATAACAACAATAAAATAGCACAATCACAATAATAACAACATGGTAATAAATAACAGCTACCTAGCACTTACTTTGTGGCAAGCACTGTGCTAAGTGCTTCTTTTGTTATTTCATCCAATTTACAAAGAAACCTGAGAAACAGATACACCCCCATGTTACAGATGAGAAAACTGAGGCTCAGAGAGAGTAAATTCTTTGTTAGCCCAAGATTAGACCAGCCAGTAATTTGCACACCCAGGAATTTCAATCTAGCCAAGCTCAAACTTTTAATGACTATGCTATGCTGATTGTAAGGTGAGGGCAGGAGCAGTACATCTTTTCATTTTTGTATTCTTAGAGCCTAATATAGTTTCTGGAATGTAGTACTCACTCACTACATATGCTGAATGGGAGTTATATATGTATTGCCTTTCTCTCCTTGCAACTTGTTGCCCAAACTTCTTTCTACACTCCCAGGTGACCTCAGTCACTGCCTACCAGTCCCACCAGAAAGGGAGGGCTTATGCTTGCTTTGGGCAGACATTGCTCCTAAGCCTTCCCTTTACCCTTTCCATTTCCTCCACCTTAATCTTTCTACTCCTCTGAAATCTGACACATAAATTACATGACATGACATGAGAACATCATGAAGAATAGCAAGTTCGAGTTCTATTCTGACTCCACTGAAGTAGCCAGCATCAACCTCCTGTAACTCCCTCTTAGAGTTGACAATAAAATTATGTTAAAAAAGAATCTGTTCATTTTCCACACTTAGTGTCTGAGTCAAGCACTACCAGAAGCAAAGAAAGGCTTACTCCCATGCCTAATAAAACCTCACTATCACTTCCACTATATAACAAAATGAATTGTAAAGGCTGGATTTTACCAGAAACTTTCATTTCTTCTCTTTCATCAGGATTTATCTTTTCCACTGCATGAGATACAGTACATTCCAAGACATCTGGAAACTCCTATAATAAACATGTAATATTTACTGTAAATATAGAAGTAATGTTTCTGATTATAAAATTTTCTATTATCCATAATGCCCTTTAGAAACAGATAACCCTCATACCTGTTCTGTTAGGCTGTGTAAAGAAAAAAAATAGAAACAGATAACCCATAAGACAACATGGTTCTTTACCTGAGGTCTGGATAGGCTTCCCAAGTATTATACAGAGTAATTTCAGTGCCATAAAAATCCCTGTGCTCTTCCTATTCATCCCTCCCTCTCTCCCTTCTAAGCCCTGGCAACCACTGACCTTTTTACTGTCTCTATAGTTTTGCTTTTTCCAAAATATTAAATAGTTGGAACCATACAGTATAAAGCCTTTTCATATTGGCTTCTTTCACTTAGTAATACGCATTTAAGTTTCCTCCATGTCTTTTTATGGCTTGATAGCTCATTTCTTTTCAGCATTGAATAATATTTCATTGTTTGGAGATACCACAGTTTATTTATCTATTCACCCACTAAAGGACATCTTGGTTGCTTCCAAATTTTAGCAATTATGAATAAAGCTGCTATAAACATCTGTGTACCAGTTTTTGTGTGGACATTAAATTTTTAGTTCCTTTGGGCAGATATCAAGGAGTACGACTGCTGAATCATATGATAATAGTATGGTTAGTTTTGCAATCATAAGCATTTTGAGCAAAAACTTTTTTTTTCCTGAGTACAATAGAAAAAAGCAAAGGCCATTCCAATGCATTATAATGAATAATTTATAAGGATAATGAATATCTGACATTTGAAAAATGTCTAGTGACTATATTGGTAGGGTGATAGTCTACTAAGGCAATCTACCAACCAAAACTGTTTGATAATCATTTTTGGTCTAGTAGAAGAATGATTATCAAACAGTTTTCATTGGTACATTGCTTTCAACTAGATCAAAAATAAACTGGAATAAAACACTCATGGTGAGGAAACTGTGGTGGGAATTAAGCACAAGAATACTAGTATTTTGTCTAGTTAAAGAGTTGACTACTGAATCCAGATTTTCCATTTTATGCTTAAGCCTTCTGGATCAGACTGCCATCTCAGCACATTAGCCACAGAGAGTTTTATGGCTAATTGCCTAATTGACTTCCCTCACAAAACTGAGGAAATTAACTTCCTGCTTACTTCACTTCCCTTTTGACCTGCATGATTTCTGTAGTCACATTTTACTTACCCTGACCAAATCTGGACTAATTTGGGAACTCCACTCATTCAAGGTCTTTTGGATACAATCTCGAAGCTGCAAAAGGAATGCATTTTGAAACTGTTAAACTCTATACACTATGTACTTCTACAATAAGAATGTATTAGTTTGATAAGCAGGAAAAAAAAGATATCAATACGAAATACCATACAAACCCAAATTTTAATTCTACAAGGCTTTTGTTTCCTTCAACATAGATAAATACAGACCTGTTTTTATCCTACTCTTATTTTTCAAATTTTCTTGACCTAAAGCAGTAGTCTGATTATTTTTAAAATGTTTTCGTACCAATGAAAATTTAAATAAACTTTTGGAACACAAAACCATTCATAAAGAAACAAAACATTTTTTAAAGAATAATGTTTACAGAGGAACTTGGATTCAAGCCCAGGCCACCTGACTAGAATTCACATTAACCACTATGCTACATTCCTCAAAGACAAATGAATGATTAGAGAATTAGGGTGGCCAGAGGAACTTCTATATTAGATTCACCTGTGCTTTTTTATTAAAAATTTAGATCCTGAGCCCAATCTTAGATCTGGTGAGTCACTCTCCAAGAGCAGCCAGAACTTTAACAAGCATCCCAAGTAATCACTACGTACTAATTGAAGTCTGAGAACCACCAGGATAGACAACCTTGTGTAAGGATAGTCCATAACTCATTTCCTAACACTTAGGCACACACTTATAACCTGTTTTCAGTGTTTTCTTAAACAAACAAAACTACGCTAACATTATAGTATGTTGTAAATTCCATTAGTTTATTCATATTTGTATCTCTTATGCCAGTGTATTTCAAACTTATTTGATAGTGGTCCAAAGTGAGACATACACTCATACAGTAAGCAAGGGTCTACAGACATATAACGGGACAAAAAAATTCACAAAACAGTATTTATGCTCACTACATGCCAGGCACTCTTATGGCTTCTTCTTTTTTTCCCCCAAATATTAAGGCAGTACAAGAATTTTTGCTATATGGATGAATTGTAGAATGCAGAAGTCAGGGCTTTTAGTGTCCCTGTAACCGGAGTAGTGTACATTGTACCCAATAGGTACATTTTTATCCCTCATCCTCCTCCCACCCTCCCAAAAGACTTCTATTTTACTAATTAGAAACAATATATTGCTCCATGATTCACTAAACTGATTTATGACCACTAATGGGCCAACACTAGCAATTTGAAATCACTGCCTTATAGACAATCAAGGACACAGTGTTTTGCATTCTATGAGCAATCAATGAAAAAAAGAAATGATTAACTAGAAGCCAGCTGCTGAATTGTAAAAGCACTTTCCTAATAGCAACAACAGAGACTAAATTGAAAAAAATTGATACACGCACTTTACTGCTTGTGTCTCAGTACAGATCATTACAAGGGACTAGTTTATCAATTTAAGGGCACAGAGCCACTTATGTTAAGATTTATAATTCACAATTATTTATGTGCTATCCACAATAATTCACTTGGATTCAAGTTCTAAGGTCTCTATTTTTCTATAAAGTACATTTATAATCAAATTTAAGTCAGTAGATGAAAATCAGTTGATAATCATTCCAGACAGAATTATAAGTTAATATTCTTTTAAAAATTAGTAAAAATTGAGGCAGCAGAACCAACTAGAGGTTAATAATTCTATCACAAGTGCTTGGGCTTAAATCACAGGAGAATTCTAAGAAATTTCCCGCTGGAAGGACAGCTCATTCGTATTCTTAAGCTTTCCAGATGAATTCCTCAATCCAGGAAGATAAGAATATTTTCAGAGTATTCACTCGTTTCTTGAAATCATTTCTTTAATTAATCTTAGATTCTGCAAAAATGTCAGGACAAATCATAGAACAGTCTAATGTTATAATTAAATGAGAAATTCATTGACTTTATCACAAACTTGATTTTTAATCTTGTAAATTACATGTTATCTACTGTACATTAAACATTAACTTTGTACTTTTTTGCTCTCTGCTCTTTTCATTCTTATCATACACACATATCACTGAAGATAAGTATCACCATAATTTAGTGTATCATATCGGAGTTTTATTAATATAAGAGTTCTGAAAATACCATGATCCAACTGGTCAAACACCCTCATAACAAAGAATTGAGCAAAACAGTCCCACCCACTTAAAAAACAGTGAAACAAAGTATGTGGGCAGAGGTCACAAAAAAAAAAATTACAACTAAAAGAGACCTTTTTAGAAATTTAACTGAACTCTCTACCTAAGGTGTAAATTTTCTCAATAATGACTGACTTATTCAGTTTCTTTAATCTCATCAATGAGGTTGGGACTTTAAGCAGCACATCTCAATTTGGGGATCTGGTTGTTCTAAAGTTCTTTATGCAGAAACAAAACATGCCTCTCCCGTTCTAACTAAGCATTCATAGTTTTTCTATAAAATGATGCCATTCTTTCAAGTTTTTCTCAAATGCTTTCTAGTTTCTTTAGTTTTGTCCTACTCTTATGAAGCACCCTACATAAAAACCAGAATTAGTTCTCTGAACAATGTTTTTCAAACTGTGGGGTATGACTCAGTGCTTAATGATACCAAATTTTTAAAAATTAAAATAGGATAGAAAAAAATCAGAATACACAGTACATAATAAGGATTAATATCTTTTCATGAAACCTGTGTTTCAGATACACAGATATACATATATATATATATTTAACCATGAACTGGATTGTAAAAGGTAGTTCTCACTCTGTTGTGAAAAACTCTGAAAGTCACCATTTTTAGAGTGTGTTCCAGTGAGATAAGAGAGAAAATTTTGCTCAATAACATCAATATACATGCAAAATGCTGTAATGAACAATCACCATTAGTGCTGGAAGAAATTAAGGGTTTACATACCAAATACAGAAATATTTATCTCTGGGTGATATAGTCAAAGTAGTGGTTTAAACAGAACAAAATATACTGAGCTGGAACCTGAATACTGAACATGGTTTGGATTCGGATTTGTTAATCAAGAGTTCTCATCTCTTGATAGGCACTGGGCACAGGTCCAGCCACACTCAGAAGGATGTCATGTGCTGCTGCATAGTCTACTGCCAACATCTCACATAGGAGAGCAGAAACTGCCCAGGAGCACATCTGATAAAATCATAATATGGCATAGTTCAGGGAAGTTTTTTTTCTTTTAATTAAGATTTCCTTTATCTTTCTGATGGAACCAGCCAATAGGGAGATAAATGCCTGTATGGCGAGCACTTTCATATATTATTTCTTTTTTTAAAAAAATTTTGTATTTTAAAATTTAAAAATTACTAACCAGGTTCGACCCTGCTTAGCTTCGGAGATCAGACGAGATCAGGCACGTTCAGGGTGGTATGGCCATAGACCATATATTACTTCTTAATTCTCACAACAACCTAATGAAGGTATTACTACCCAACTTTAAAACTTTGTAAACAGAGAGGCTAAATAACTTTTTCAAAGTCACATAGCTCCTAAAAAGATTTTATTATTTTTTAATTACTAAAAGTGTCCCATACCACACAGTCAATGGATGACTATCTGATTAGGAATGGCCAGCAAAAAGTATTTAACGAGTGTAAAATTCCAGATTAATCTCTACCACCTCCAACTAGTGATTAGTCTTTTTTCCTTTTTATTATTGATATATGATGTTTGTACATATTCATGTGATATTTTGTATATGCATATAACGTGTAATGATCAAGTCAGGGTATTTAGGGTATCCATCACCTCGAGTATTTAGTGATTAGTCTTTAGGTGAATGAGGCAGATCACTTTCCAGCAAAAAAAAAAAATATATATATATATATATACACACACCTTACTTCAAAGCCAAATTTGAGCGTTTACTCATTTGCCTCATGGCAATAGAGAAACCAATGTAACATTCTAAAAGTTAAGCGTATTACGAATACTACTTCATCTGAATCCACCAAAGGCTAATCTCTGAAATATTCCTTTACTGGGACAAGGTGGGGGAAGGATGAAAGACGGGGAGAGGGACTGAGCGATGTACTGGCCCTCTCTGATCCGGTCCCAGGAAGAGGGACCCAATACATTCAAGAGTTACGCTATCGATGGTAAGCACTGATAGAAGCGTCACTTGGTGGGCAGTTGCCTCCGTTAAGTTTTTAAGGCACGTTGCCCCCAGCTGCGTGGCGCCGACACCAGCCCCAGCATCCTCCCGCGGGCAGAGCCCAGGTGAGCGCCTCCGCGGACGCCCAGAGCCCTGCCACCCACCCCGGCCCGCCGGCGCTTCCGCCCCCCAGAGCCGGCCGGCCCGGCCCGCGGCCTGCCCCGGGAGCCCTGCGTCTCCGCAGGCGACGCTCGCCGCGCTCACCTCCTCGCTGTGCGTGGACGGGCACTTCTTCCGCAGGCGGCCCCAGTTCAGCAGGTTCCCGGTCTGCAGGTGCAGGGTGCGGGCCCGCGCCAGGAGCGCCCCGGCCGCGCGGCTGTCGGTGCCCATGGCAGCAGCCGCCCGTGGGGGCCAAGCGGCTACGGGGCGGGCGGGAAGGCGGCAGCCCTACAGGACTCGGTGCCCGAGGCCCGAGGGAGGCCGAGAGGCGAGCGCGAGGCTGCCGACTCCTCGCGCCTGGAGTCCGGCCTGCGCTCGGGCCCGAGGGAGGCCGGACGGCAGCAGAGCGGCAGCCTGGGAAGGAGACGCTGGTGGCTGCGGCTCCGGCTACCGCGGCCGCCGCCGGAGAGTTGACGCCAAACTGAGGGAGCTGTTTCCTGGAAGACAATGACTAAGCAGAAATCCGTGGCCGAGAAAGTGCTTCGTAACCGTTATTCGTCCCGCGGCGGGGCAGGGGCGGGGCGCCAAGGGGCTGCGGGACGCCGGCCCGCGGGCGACTGGCCCTCGGCCTGTGGCAGGCGTGGCGGCGGGCGGCGGACGGCGGGCGGGCGCGCGGGCCGAGAGAGCGGGGCGGCGCGGGGAAGGCAGCGCACCGCAGGGCTCCCCCTGGCGGCCAGCGGACTGTTTGCCGGCCGCTGCCGCCTCGGCCTCGGCCTGGGGCCGTCTCCTGGCGCTCTCTGTCTAGCTTCTCAGCCAATATCCGTCACGCTGCCGGTTTTCTCACACAACTTTTTTTTTTTTAAATTTCAGCATATTACGGGGGTACAAATGTTTAGGTTACGTATATTGCCTTTGCCCCACCCGAGTCAGAGCTTCAAGCGTGTCCGTCTCCGAGAAGGTGCACACCACACCCATTAGGTGTGCATATACCCGTCCCCTCTCCCTCCTCCCCCTCCTTCCTCCCCCCTGCGCAACATCCAGTAGATGCTATTCTTACATGTGCACTTACGTGCTGATCAGTTAATACCAATTTGATGGTGAGTACATGCGGTGCTTGTTTTTCCGTTCTTGTGATACTTCACTTAGTAGAGTGGGCTCCAGCTCTACCCAAGATAACACAACAGGTGCTAGGTCATCATTATTTTTTGTGGCTGAGTAGAACTCCGTAATATACATATACCACATTTTATTAATCCACTAATGTATTGATGCACATTTGGGTTGTTTCCACATCTTTGCAATTGTGAATTGTCTCATACCTCTTTAAAAGGATAGCCAAGGCGGCTACCAAAGCTTTGAAATACTAGCTGGTTTTAATTCTCAGAAGCGGGTATTAATGCATAAGCGCCCCCTTCTTTTTTCACTTTGCTACCTTCAAGGACCTTCCCCTAATCTGTTAATTTTTCTTCATGACCCTGAATTAAAGGTCTCTTGATTTACATAATTTGCTGGTAGTGTGTGATGTCAAAGAATGAAACTTAATCTTTGCCCTTGAGAAGCTTAAACTCTGGTTCCAGAGTCAAGGCACATGAAACATTAAGTAGCAATATAAGAATATCATAAGTTAGTTTCCTGATGAGTTCAGGTTAAAAAGGACACAAGTCGGTGAGATCAGAAAAGGCTTTATCATCTATCCCCTTTGAGGTGGCTGTGATTCTTTACCCCTATTAAATTTCACATGTGGTTCACTTGATATGAACATCAAATTGAACGTTTATTGAGCTTTTGTCAGGAATCCTTCACTTCTGTTAGAGGGAATCAGAGGTGTTAAAAGGCAAAATGGGATTCTCATTATAAGGGGGACAAAAGCTATTGAAAAGAGAGATGAACTCCAGTTGGTAAATTGTTCAGAATTAGGCGATGGTTGGAAAAGAAGATCCTTCTTGGAGGTTAAAAATTGAGCCTGGTGTTGAGTAAATATTTGTTGGCTGAATAAATGATGACAAGAATTCATTGAAGAGAAGGGTAATCCTAGAGGCAAGAACAAACATGGGCTACTTTAATTAATATAAACATTTGATTTTAATGCCAAATTTGCTGTGGCAACATTTCTTGACTTTTTGTATATTCTCTAATACCATGCAAATAATACTTGGTTAAAGATTAGAGGTTACATCTGCTAAACCATTAGAACTGCCTCTTTGCTAGAAATTTCTATAACATATTGGTCAAGAATGTTGGTACCAACGTCAATCGGTATGACTTACAAACCTGACTCTACCAGGTACTGGCTATTTTATCTTAGACAAGCCTCTCCGTATTTCACTTTCTCCAAACCAGGAAGATGGTAGTTTGAACCATATAAAACTGCTGATAAGGCTTGTAGATAACGATGGCTGTGATTCATTCTATATGTGCAATTGATGAATATAGGCTAGGATTTTTCATAGTTGTGTCTGATTTTATCCTCATCCTCCTGTGAGAATTAATCTTACAGTGATAGTTAATATTATATTTAGGTCAACTGATGCTACTTGAATAGGATTGAAATTGGTGCCAGTTTTTGTCATGTTGACAGAATTATGCCTGATATTAGTGGAATTCCTTGTGTTACTTCTGGGACTCAAAAATGGAGAGAGTCTAAGTTTTATAATTAGTGCCACAGTAATTGTTAGGGATGTTATTAGGTTGGGGATTTTTATGATTGTCCATTGCTTAGAATATATTAATGATGATAGCTATTATTAATAAGAGTGTAGATGCAGTGTCTGTATTAAGAAATGTTTAGTAGCTGGTTTTGTGAATCATGGGGTTTTTTTTTATTATGGTGGGAGGAATGGTTGGTATACTTTCTTTATTCATCCACAAGAAGCAACTCCTCATTTGTTCAAGCTTTATCATGAGATTGCAGCAATTCAGTCACATCTTCAGGTTCTACTTTTAATTCTGGTTCTCTTGCTATTTTCGTATCTACAGATACTTCCTCCACTGAAGTCTTGAACCCCTCAAAGTCATCCATGAGGATTGAAATCAACTTCTTCCAAACACCTGTTAATGTTGATATTTTGACCTTCTTTGAATCATGAATGTTCTTGATGATATCTAGAATGGTGAATCCTTTCCAGAAGGTTTTCAGTGTACTTTTCGCTGATCCATCAGAGGAATCACTGCCTATGGCACCTATAGCCTTACAAAATGTACCTCTTAAATAATATTTGAAAGTCAAAATTTCTCCTTAATCCATGGGCTGCAGAATGGATGTTGTGTTAGCAGGCATGAAACAACATTAATTTCCTTGCACATCTCCATCAGAGCTCTTGGGGACTAGGTGAATTGTCAGTGAACAGTAATATTGAAAGAAATCTTTTTTTCTGAGAAGGTCTCAATAGCAGGCTTAAAATTTTCAGTAAACCATGCTGTAAACAGATGCTGTAAACCATGCTGTCATCCAGATTTTGTTGTTCCATTTATAGAGCAAAGGCAAAGTAGATTTAGCGTAATTCTTTAGGGCCCTAGGATTTTCAGAATGGTAAATGAGCAATGGCTTCACCTTAAAGTTACCACCTACATTAGCTCCTAACAAGAGAATCAGCCTGTCCTTTGAAGCTTTAAAGCTAGGCATTTACTTGTCCTCTCTAGCTATGGAAGTCCTAGATGACATCCTCTTCCAATAAAAGGCTGTTTTGTCTACATTGAAAATCTTTTGTTTAGTGTAGCCACCTTCATCAATTATCTTAGCTAGATCTGGATCACTCCAGATGTAGAAGCTGCAGCTTCTACATCAGCACTTGCTGCTTCACCTTGCACTTTTATGTCATGGAGATGGCTTCTTTCCTAAAACTTCATGAACCAATCTCTGCTGGCTTCCAACTTTTCTTCTGCAGCTTATTCACCTCTCTCAGCCTTCATAGAATTGGAGAGAGTTAGGGTCTTGCTCCGCATTAGGCTTTCACTCAAGGGAGTGTTGTGGCTGATTTGATCTTCTATCCAGACTACTCAAGCTTTCTCCATATCAGCAATAAGGCTGTTTCCCTTTCTCATCATTTGTGTGTTCGCCAAGGTAGCACTTTTAATTTCCTTCAAGAATTTTTTCCTTGAATTCACAACTTGGCTGTTTAGTGAAAGAGGCCTAGCTTTTGGCCTTTCTTGGCTTTTGATGTGTCTTCCTCATTAAGCTTAATCATTTCCAGCTTTTGATGTAAAGTGAATGATATACGACTCTTCCTTTCATCTGAGCACTTAGGGACCATTGTAGGGTTATTAATTGGCCTTATTTCAATATGGTTGTATCTCAGGTAATAGGGAGGCTCAAGGAAAGGGAGAGAGACAGGAGAACGGCTGGTCAATGGAGCAGTCAATAAATACACTGTATTTATTGATTAAGTTCACCATCTTATATGGGAACGTTTCATGGCATCCCAAAACAAATACAATAGTAATATCAAAGATCACTGATCACTGATCACCATAACAGATGTAATAATAATGAAAAAGTTTGAAGTATTTTGAGAATTACCAAAATGTGACAGAGACACAAAGTGAACACATGCTGTTGGAAAAATGGTGCCAGTAGACTTCCTTGACTCAGAGTTGCCACAAACCTAATCAAAAGATCTGAAATCTAAAATGCTTCAAAATCTGAAACTTTCTGACCACTGACATGATGCTCAAAGGAAATGCTCATTGGAACATTTTAGATTTCAGATTTTTGGATTAGGGATGCTCAGCTGGTAAGTATGCAAATATTCTAAAATCTGAAAAAATCTGAAATCCAGAACACGTCTGGTCCCAAGCATTTAGGATAAGGGGGACTCAATCTGTAGTAGCCACTGTGTGACCTTGCCTGCCCTGTCCCGCTGTGTATTCAACAGGATAATCTGCTTCCTCTTGTGCACCATCTACTTTCCATCAGCCACCCCCTCCACATCAGCAAGTGTAGCTTTCATACCATCTGGCCTGCTGTGGTGGAAAGGTCGTTGAATTTGGACTAAATAGACCTAGGAACTCATCCTGGCTCTGTTGGCAACTAGGTGTATGACCTTGGGCAAGTCATGTATTGTTTTTCTCAGCCTCAGGTTTTCCATCCGTAAAACGGAGGGGGAGTTGTTAGACTAAAATTAGTGGTTTTAGATATGCTCTTGTTACCAAAAACTCGACACTTGTCCATGAGGCCAAAGAAGAACAAGGACAAGTGGTTTGAGGAGAAAGGAAAGAGAGTTTACCTTGCCGGCAAAGGAGGAAATATGATAGATCTTCTTGTCTCAAAATCCCGAATTTCCTGAACATTCGCAGAAATACAGAGCTTTTAAAAGATGGGTTCTCAGCTTCAGGCAATTACAGTTGATAATTCTGGTCATCCCATCTCCACTGAAGACAATCTTGTAACCTCTGCCCAGAATCTCCCTTTACCAGGTCCGGCTGAGCCATCTCTTGTTGCACAAATAAACAAAAGACTTTTACCCTGCCCCTCCCAACCACTGGCCTGAGGCAGGGATGCAGGCTTTAGGGACAGAAAATATTTTTGCCATTTTTTCCAGGCCATTCCCTCTGTTACACTCTGGAGTTAAGAGGCAACAGGTGGAATTGGGCCTGGACCTTGCCTTTAACCAGAGCAGTTCTGTCTTGGTGTGTTTTGTTTGTTTACACATCTTGGTAATATTTAGTTTGAACAAAGGGTGCCTCAGTTAAAACCTGTTTGAAAATCCCTGACTTAGATGAATTATAGAATCCTTTTCCTCCTATTATCTCAGGAACCACAGTTCCTCACTTGTTAATAAGAAAAAGGCTTTGCCGATCTTCTGAAAAGGATTATTACCTGCTGGAAAAATTTCTCTCCCTTTAGTTTTCTTAAAATCCAAATCTGATCATAGGTCCAGTTGGTTCTCCACACTGACTTGATGTGTACGATCCTGGCTTGTTTGTATTTTTATTGTCTTTTTAACATTTGCTCATTCTGTTCATGCTGAGATTTGCTAGCTAATTATAAAACACAGCTCTGGGGGACGCCGTCTTGGAAATCAGCTGCTGGTCCAAGAGGTCGGAGGCAGGTCCAAACATGCCTTTTGTAAGTTGAGTGGGAAGAGCAGTGCTGGGCATTGGCAGGATTCATTTGAACACTCACCATTTAGAAAGCATTTGTTTAAAAAGAAAATTAGGATGCAAACTAAAATTCAGTGCATTTGAGTATAAAAGAAAAAAAAGCATTTATTGGGTACCCACCACATGTGATGTGCTACGGTAGGGAGTAAAAAACGAAGAGTATACCATGTCTTCTCTGGAGTTTGTGGATTAGAAATCTTCTCAGAAACAATTACATTAACTTAAAATTTGAAGGTTTCTAAATGTTTCTTTCCTATTGAAAATAAAAAGAAAACTTGTGAGCCATTTGACCTTCATTGTGTAACCTTCAAAGATAAATTTATTTCAGACCTGCTTTTTGTGACCTAACTCTGAATTTTGTACATTAACAGTTCAATGGATAGAAGATACATTGCAAATTCTGTAATAACTTACTAGTAACGGATTTGCTGTTTTATTTCTTAAAATGAAACAAACTCTCCAAAGAAAGCGTGGACCCTTGCCTCTATGCTTTCGCATGTGCTGTTCACTCAATCTGGAACGTTCTTCTCCTTGTCCTCATATCCCCTTCCTGTAGTGGTTTTTTGTTTTTATTTTATTTTATTTGTGTTTTTAGTTAACCAGTGATTTTATTGCTGGAGTACATAGATAAACTGATGCATCCGGGGCAGAGGCCGTGAATGACTCATACTGCCACCTGGGAGGGAGAACTCACTTGGTCTTCTACCATTGGCCCCGTCGGTGAATTTCAGCTGTCTATCAGAATCAGATGGAATTTAGCACACTTATCCTTCCTGTTCCTTTCAAGATGCTTTCAAACAGCAACTGCTTTCTTAATTAAATGGTAAAGATCCTCAGAAAGATCAGGAGTAAGTCCTTCGGACTTAAGGACTCTCAAGATTTTATTGCCTAACACAAAGTGTACTTGCGTAACACATGGGCGTCCCTCAGGATCACACGGATTTGAAGGAGTGGAGCCCTCGTGGCCAGTTTGTAAATCTGCTCCTTCACGTCATCAGGCATCAACTTCAGCCAAGTGAGGAGGGCACTGTGGTGACAGTGCAGAGCCGACTGGGACAGGCCCTTTCCCGAAGTTGTGTGTGCAACCCTTGATGGTGGCGGTCAGGCAGCAAAAAGCCCCTTCCTGTGGTTAACTGACTTAAAGTCCCTGTCTACGGTGTGAATCCTTTGGGAAGCCCTTCCAAGTCTGAGTTATGCACCCCTCTTGTGTTTTCCTAAAACATCTTGTACTTACCCTTGCTATAGGGAACACTTATACTTTATTGCTGCAGTTCCCAACCCCCAGGCCGCAGACCAGTACTGCTCCATGGCCTGTTAAGAACCAGGTCCCACAGCAGGAGGTGAGCAGCAGGGAAGCAAGGGAAGCAAAGGAAGCTTCATCTGTGTTTACAGTCGCTCCCCATCACTTGCATCACTGCCTGAGCTCCACCTCCTGTCAGATCAGCAGCGGCATTAGATTCTGCATTATGGTGAGTTGTAAAATTATTTTACTATATATTATAGTGTAATAATAATGGAAATAAAGTGCACAATAAATGTAATGTGCTTGAATCATCCCAAAATCCTTCCCCCCCACCCCGAGTCCGTGGAAAAATTTTCTTCCATGAAACCAGTCTCTGATGCCAAAAAGTTGGGGACCCTTTTGCTGCTTTGTTGTATCAGTCTGTTTCATTATCGAAACAGTCTGTTGTACTACCTGATGCATAGGGCTTACTGAGTACTAACTGTAGACACACTTTACATATATGTATTCACTTAATCTTCTCATTACTGTGAGGTAGGTACTGTTATCATCACCATTACACAGAGGGGAAACTAGGATACACAAAAGTTAAGTGACTTGCCTAGGGTCACGTAGCTAGCATGTGGTAGCTATCCATGTAGTGTAGCTCCAGGGTCTGTATTCTTAAGTACCCTGCTATTTCCAATACCAGGACAGTCTTGCTGACAGTGTATCTCAGGCCTAACAATTTCCTTGGCACTTAGAGGACAGCAATGCATACTTTGAAGAGTAGATGAAGCGTGACCCTCACCTCCAAGAACTTTCTGCATGGTAGCCTGGTCATAGAGAAATGATACAAGGTTAGAGGCAGAGATTACAGGAGAGGCATAGACCTAGGGCTGAGGGCTTGGGAGGAGGGAGAGACTTACGCTGTGTAGGACCCCGGTGGGCTCAATATTCCCCACTAAGGAGAAGGAGCTGGAGTCTAAGGAGCCGGTGTCTCAGCCAGACAGTGACCACCCTCTCTGGTTGTGTCAGGACAACCTGGAATATCTCTTGTTCTGAATCTTGAATAAGATGACCTCAATTTTAAGAGAAATATTACATATTTGATTTGTAGAAGAAGCCTATTAAAAACAAAAACAAAATTTTTCCCTCAATGCCAAAAAGTGAAGAAATTAAACTTGCAATGTCATCTGAACGGTGGAATTTCCGAAGCACAGAGAAAGAGAAACTTATTTTTTAAAAGGATTTTGAGTCTAAAGAGCTTGTGTAGAGGAAGCTATCATGAGCCACCCCAGTGCGCAACGCCCCAGGTACGAAGACGGACACGACAGAGTGTCAGCAGAGGTTGGCTGAGGAGAGCCGCAGGGGAAGACCCCTGCCTGTCCTGCCGCTGTGTCTTCCAGAGCCGCTAGCATTCACAGGTGTCTTCAGCAGCACTCCTGCATACATGTGCAGATGGGCTTTCGTTTACAGATTACACACCTCTGGCAGGGATGTCAGAGCGTTTTGCTCTACTGAAGTCTGTGCTTGGTCTTGCCCTGCTTCCTAAACACGCCAGACTCCTTCCCTGCACACAGGTCCCTTGCCTTTTCCCCTTCCCCTGGACCTTCCAAATCCTTCTCCCTCTCCCACTGAACCTTCCTAAGTAACTCCATTGCTCGCTAATCTCCCAATTTTTGGAAATGCTATGTTTGTAATTTCCAAATTTCTTTACTGGTAAAGGCAGTATTATATGAGCCCTCTGACATCAGATTGTGGGGTTTAAGACCTGCTTCTGCCAATTTCCTGGGTATGACACTTAGCCTCTCTGAGCCATCAGTTTCTCGCATGTAAAGAGGACACGAATAATACTCTTTGCTGTCTGAGGTTTTTATAAGGGTTAACTGAAGAAATACACGTAAATTAGTTGGCACAGTGTCAGGTGCACATCCAGCCCTCATGGGCCAATCCTGTAGAACAGGGCCACTGATCCCCCCTCCTTGCTTCTGGGTCCTGGTAGTGTCCCAGCAGTGGCTTTGGAGTTGGAGGTGGCCTTGTCACCCACCACATGCAGCAGACACAAGCACAGTGAAGTTGGACAGAGGCTGAAGTTACTAATCTAGTGTTTATGTCCCTCGGTTATGCGGAGGATCCCTTCTGGGCTACAGAATAGGAATATGCTAGAGCAGCTTAATCACTGGCTTATTTATTAACCAAGTCAGGAAGAGTTTGGCTGAGGACCCTAATTTACCTTCGGGGTGTTAACCTTTATTCACCCTACTGCCTGCCTCTTCTTGATCCTTTAGGTTTTTTTTTTAAGTTCAAGAGACTGAGGCCAACCCAAACAGAACAGAAAGGCTCATTGGCCCAGAGCTGGCAGGAACACCTGAGGACCCGCCTCTCCATCTAGGGGCCATCTATTCTCATGTGTCCTAAGGGTGCCCCAGCTTCCTGGTACTTACTCCTCTCCAAAGCAGGCTGCAGGAATTATTTTTTATGAGATTAAAAAGTAACTATCTTGAGTTCTTACTATGCGTAAGCAAAATCTCACTGAGGCAGAGATGTTTCAGGCCCAGAGTGAGTCACTTGAGTTTCTGCAGCCTGATCTCCAACCTTATGCTGCCGGAGCAGGAAGAAACAGCAGATCTGAGCTGTGGGGATTCTTCGACTTTGAGTCTGCCACTGTGGTCAGGGGCAGGCCAGTCTTTGTAAGGGGATTTTTGCTTTTACAATTCTTGAATTCTCAGTTGTTTAATCATAAAGTAGCTGGAACAATGGAGTGGTGGTGGGGTGACATGAAAAGACATAAATTCTGGACTGTGGGATCAGGATTTGGTCTTGCTATAAGCCCAGTGACAATGGGTCATGGAGAAATTCTTTAAAAAATATAAGCTCCTTTGCTCTGACATTTCCAGGCTGTTAACAGTCGCTAGGCAAGCACTGTGCTATGTGTTTGACAGGCATTGTTTTGTTTTGTTCTCATAACAACCCTTCAAGGTGGGCAGATGCACAACTGAGCTGCAGAGAAGTTGATAACTGGTCCAAAGTCAAATAATCAGAAAGTGGCAGAGTTGGAACTTGAACCCAGGTCTGGTGCCAAAGGTCGTACATTTAATAGAATAGAGGGAAAATACCAACAAACCCTCTCTGTGAACTCAGTGAACTCAGTCGGAATAGATATGCTCCCTTCTTCCTTATAACACAGCTGGCAGCCTCTCAACTCCAGTATCTTAGGAAGAGGGCATGGATTTGCCTCCAGTATAGAAGTCTCTGGGAGGGAGACTGAGGCTAGTGACATAGTCCAGCACCATAGGGCTGGTTATTGCCTGGTCTTGGCAGAAGTAAGGTCCAAGCAAGATCTGTATTGTGGGAAACAAGCTGTGGGGAAGCATACGTCCTTCCTGTCAAAGGAAAGGTACCTGCGCAGTCTAGATTTGATTGTAAAAAGCACCAAACACAAGGGCCTTCATGAGATTTTTGCCCTGTGACCCAGAATGTGAATGTTTGATGCAAGGAGAGTTTGTTTTAGGCAGGATGATTTGGGTTGGGCTGTCTCCAGGGCTGAGGTCAAGGTTGGGTGTAGCCCGGCCTATGTGCTTTTCAGAGAGGCCAGCTGCTCTCCTACTTCCCCTCCCAGGACTTCAGCCAGCACAAAACCTAGCCCTTTACTTTACAGGCTTTGGGGACATTCAGGTCTGAGAGCAGACAGGATTTGCCCAAAGTCACAGTGGTTCGGTGAAGTGTCAGAGCTAGAACTCCCACCCCCTGGTGCACTTTCCCCTGCCCTGCCAGGCCTCATAACTCCTACTTGTCCCTGGTACATCGACACATTCAGAACTTTGGGTGGGGACCTGTAGTCTCGGTGACATTTTAGTAAGTGCAGCTATTTGTTTTGCCACCATCTTGCCCCCAGGACCTATGTGGAGCTTCCAGGAGAGCAAGTGAGAGCACAGCCTGCAGATGGTCCGTGCCCGACTTGAAGGCGCCTGAAGGTTAGGCCAGGCCAGCAGGTTACTCATTCAGCAAATGTTCATGGAGCCTTTTGCCCAGAACCAGAGGCAACTGTGGTAAATACTGTAGCCCTTGCCAGCAAAAATGCTGACAGTCTGGTGGGGCTATGCACACGTCATCAGGCAACCATTCTTTAAAGCGATACTGTTTCTGCAGACGACCTCAGGGTGTTCCGGAAGCCAAGCTGATGGCATCTAACCCCGGAGGTGCTCAGGGAGGACCCTTTGCAGGGGGCAATGCAGCTGGGAAGCAGAGAATGAGCCAAAGGGCCAGTGCCGGTTGAGGGGTTCCAGATTAGAGAGCTGACGGTTTGGGAACCACACCTACTTTAGTGCCTGATGTAAGAGACAAAAGTGGGATGACGCGATACTAAAGAGGAAGTCAGTGCCAGGACACGTAGGTCTCGATGGAAACTTTGGACATTGTCATGGGAGCAGTGGGGTGAGACCTCGGCTCCATCTCTCGCCTGCAACTTAAGCACATGTGAGAGAGAAACCCTTTGCATCCCATGGTGCCTGCCCACAAAAGAAGGTGTTTTTCTAAAAGCTCTGTAGGCAGAGCAAGTTCAGGGACTTTATGCTGGAGATGATAGCCAACCCTGGCACTCCTTGCTGGCCCACCAAGCCAGCTTTTGCCCTTGGACATGATTTGATTCCAGAAATGGAGCTAGGGAAGTTCCTATGCATCTTGCTGCTTTGTGTTTTGTTCCCTGCCACAGGTCTTGACAGGCACTAGATGACATCATTGTGGACTCAGTCACCAGCCACGCTGCAGACAAGGGCTCAATCCTTGAAAGCTGATGCTGTATCCTGTGTGCTTTTTTTTTTAAATGGGATTATCTTCTTGTAAGTTATTATTATGTAAGTAATATATGTTCCTTAGAAAAAAATGAAACATCCCAGAAGAGTATACAACAGAAAGTGGAATTTCCTGCCTCTCCTCACAATCCCATTCCCCTTTCCCTCAAAACCATTATTCTTCCAGACTTTAAAAGAAATGCACATGTATGTCCAGACATTTCCTGTTGCAATATCCTTCACCCAAGTAAAAACAAGCCCTCAGGACCCTCCAGTTCTTTCTGGAAGTCCCCCAAAGGGTGCCTTCTGGGCATCCATAAGCCTGTCTGTTGGCTATAGCTTCATACGGCAACTTTTCTGCTTCTCTTCTGCCATGTCTGCTCCCACTCTGTGTGTCTGCTGCTCACGGAAGCTTGGAGAAGTTCGTGGGAGCCAAACACCAAAGTCCCTGCCATAGGTGCGGTCTCCAGGTGTCTCCTAGGTCTCCAGTCCTTGGTTGGCAGAGTTGGATGGTGGGATCCAGGAAGAGGTGCGGAGAGGGCCAGCTGCTCATTGTGTGCAGTGCCCTTTGTCATCTGGGTCCCCCAGTCTGCTCTGCTCAGATCCTGGATCTCATGAGGTCTCTACTGAGTGGTTCCCATCAGCCTCTGCTGGTAACGCATCTTGTAGGCAGCCTCAGAAGCTGGGCTCGGGGGACGGGGAGCTTCCCTCCCTCCTCCCAGGGTTCTTTCCCCTTCTCTGCTCTGCCCCCTCACACACAGAGGTCTCTTCTCTCCTGTCGTTTGTTGTCAAAGAGTTTAATTTGTAGAAGCTCCTGTGTATTATGAGCATGAACCTTTTATTTATTTATATTGAAGATACTCGTATCAGTTTATCTTTGACATTGTAGTGGTATTTTTTTGTTCTTAAAAAATTTCAAAATTCTACTTAGTCAGATCTACCTAATTTTTCATTTATGACCTCTGTGTTTTGTGTTCTTCGTAGAAAGGTCTCTTCTTCCCCAAGATTACAATGATATTCTATTCCAGTAATGTAGCAGTTTTATATTTAGGTTAAACTCTTTCATCTGTCTGGAATTTGTTTTTGTGAGTGTCCTGTGATAAGTAGACTTTCTTTAAAATTCCCCATAGAGTTAGGCATAGAAGCTAAAAGCCAGAGAAGAGACGGACTTGGGAGCCTATGGCTGCCCCAGGGGTGGGGCCTGGGGACAGTAAAGGGGATGGAAAGGCTCCTTGGCCAAAAACACAGATGACTGTGCTCTTGGCCAGCTTGGAGGCCCATCTGCTTCCTGCGTAGAATGACTCTCAAACCATGTGTTTTTAGAGCCAGCCCTTCCCTTGTGATTTAATTCAGGCTTTGGAGGTTTGGAGAGACGTGTTCAGGGCTGCATTTAGCTGTGTGCGGGGACTGGCTGAAGAATTCTTGAGGGTTGAGTTTCAGAGAGAGCCAGGAATCTCCTATCCACAAGGCCCCAGCCCCACCCTGGCAGGGTAGGCAAGGAACCATGCAGTTCTGAGCTGCACTGGGACCCTTGGCCTCACGTGGCATCCTCCATGGCTCCTGGCTACCACCAGCAATGACAGTACCTCAGTGCCTGACACCTGTTGGGGCATCAAAAATATTTATTTATTGAGTTGGTAGAAAACCATTAGGAAGGAAGTGGGAGTGTCCGGAAAGATGATGGCCCCAACAAGAGAACTGTAATGGCAGTCTGTGTAGGGGAGATGACATCCATTCATTCATTCAGCATACGTTAGTTGAATGCCTCCTATGTGCCAGGCACTTTCCTAGGACAATAAGCATGTTGTTTTTCCAATAACAACTAATTTGATTCTCTGACATCAACTGGGTGTCCTGTAATTCCATTCAGTACTGCCACTAACCAGAGTTAATGCAGACCACACAGGTTAAGGGCTCAATCCCACAAAACTGCTCCCCCCACTTCAGCTGTAAATGGGGTCCCCAGGCTATCTGTATGCCAGCTGAAAAATGGGGTCCCCAGGCTATCTGAATTTCTGCAAGTTGGCCTGGCTGACTAAAAAATCTAGAGTTCTCACAATCCCCTCCCCACAAGTTGTTGTCTAGAACAACTGACAGAACTCAGGAACTTATTATAAAGGGTATAAATCAACAGCCAGATGAGGAGGTACACAGGGTGAGGCCCGTTAGGGTCCAGTGGATCAGGGTGCACTCCCAGCCCATGGAAGTGCGGAAAAAACCCTGGAAACTCCCCAAGTCCTATTGTTTAAGGCTTTTATATGGGGTTTCATTACATAAGCATGTTTAGTTAAATCATTGGCCATTGGCGATTACATTCAATCTCCAGCTCTTCTCCCCTCCCAGAGGTTGGGGGTGGGACTGAAAGTTCCTGGCACCCAGCACTCATCCTGAAGCTGTTTGGGGACCCATCACAAGTCACCTCACTAGCATAAACTCAGGTTTGGGCAAAAAGAGGTTTGTTAGGAATAACAAAAGACACTTCTATCACTAAGGGAATTCCAAGGGTTTTAGGAGCTCTGTGCCAGGAACTGGGGACAAATACTAAATATATATATTTTTTATTGTAAGATATTTGCTCTTGTGGAGCTTATAGTCTGGTGGGAGAAAACACCCAATAAAAAGAGTAATAAGTTCTCTGATATGCTGGAAGGTGATAACTGCTATGGGAAAAAAAGCAGAGCAGAATTAAAGGGTTGGGAGTACAGGTGGGCAGGGTGGCAAATGTATAGCAGCTTTAAATCTGTCTCAGGTGAGAGAGAGCTAATTTAGTTTTAGAAAGAACTCAAGTACAGTCATGTGCCACATAACATTTCAGTCAACAGTGACCACTTATATGACGGTGGTCCCATAAGATTATAATGGAGCTGAAAAATTCCTGTCACCTAGTGACATGGTCGTAGCATGACACATCACTCGGGTGTTTGTGGTGATGCTGGTGTAAACAAACCTGCTTAGTCACTAGTATAAAAGTCTAACACATATGATTATGTACAGTACATAATACTTCATGATAATAAATGACTATATTACTGATTTATGCATTTATTACACTATACTTTTTAACATTATTTTAGAGTGTACTCCTCTACTTATAAAAAGAATCAACTAACTATAAAACAGCCTCAGGCAGATCCTTCAGAATGTATTCCAAAAGAAGGAATTGTTACAGGAGATGACAGCTCCATGTATGCTATTTCCCCTGAAGACCTTCCAGTGGGACAGAATGTGGAGGTGGAACACAGTGATATTGATGACCCTGACCCTGTGGAGGCCTAGGCTAGTGTGTATGTGTGTGTGTGTGTGTGTGTGTGTGTGTGTGTGTGTCTTAGTTTTTAACAAAAATGTTGAAAAAGAAAAAATTTAGAAATAGAAGAAAGCTTATAGAATGAGGATATAAAGAAAGAAAATATTTTTGTACAGCTGTACAATGTGTTTGTGTTTTAAGATGTTATTACCAAAGAGTGAAAAAATTTTGAAAAAGTAAAGTTTATAAAGTAAAAAAAATGACAGTAAGCTAAGGTTAATTTATCATTGGAGAAAGAAAAAATTTAAAAATAAATTTAGAGTAGCTTAAGTGTGCAATGTTTATAAAGTCTACAGTAGTGTACAGTAATGTCCTAGGCCTTCACATTCACTCGTCATTGACTCACTGACTCACCAGAGCAACTTCCAGACCTGCAAGCTCCATTCATGGTAAGTGCCCTATATAAGTGTAACATTTTTTTTAAATCTCTTATGCTGTATTTTTACTGTACTCTTTCTATGTTCAGATATATTTAGATACACAAATATTAATACTTACCACTGTGTTACAATTGTCTGCAGTCTTCAGCACAGTAACAAGATATACAGGTTTGTAGCCCAGGAGCTATTGCTATACTAGGCTAGGGGTATAGTAGGCTATACCATCCACGTTTGCGTAAGTACACTCTATGACGTTCCCACAATGAAGTCGCCTAAGGATGCATTTCTCAGTATGTATCCTATTGTTAAGTGATGCATGACTGTGCTGTGCTTGATGCAAAATAGAATTATTAAAAGAAGGGACAGGAAGGGTAGGATAAGAAATAAAGCATATTGTTGAAAAAACTGCCTTGATTCATTATTCCTATTCTAAAAATGAGTTCTGTTTTAGTTGTATAGCCTCAGGAAAATACCAACACTAACTCTGAATCAGGTTTAGAGTTAATCTGAGGCAAGATTAAAATAAAGAACTGAACAAAAATCTGGCATAGTAACATGATGTTTCGGTCATGTCATCTGCTAGGACAAGAAGAACATTAGATAGATGTCTTAGTCTGTTTGGGCTACTATAACAGGATTCCATAGACTAGGTGACTTATATAAACAACCCAAAATAATTTCTCATAGTTCTGGAGGCTGGGAAGTCCAAGATCAAGGTGCCAGCAGATTCGATGACTGGTGAGGACCCACTTCCTGGTTCATGGACAGCTGTCTTCTTACTGAGACCTCACATGGCAGAAGGGGTGAGGGGGCTTTCCAGGAACTCTGTCATAAGGGCACTAGTCCCAGATTGGCATTCATGACTTAATCACCTACCAAAGGCCCTACTTCCTAAAACCATCACGTCAGGGATAGCTTTTCAACATATGAATTTTGGGGGTAAGACAAACATTCAGTCTATAACAATAGGTATGGAATAAGTCCCATTAGAAATGAGATCTGTGAGGCCATCCCTGAAGACCTAGAATGGCCACATTTATCTTTTCTTCTCTCTTTCACAAAGCTGGGTGTTGACATTCTTGAGACACTGCACTTATTTGTTTCTATAGGAAAAACTTCAGACAAACCCTGAAGCTTATCAAAACATGGTACATTCCTCAGATAACTACATTAATCTTCTTGAAGTGAATGTTATGACTAGCATCTAGAGAGCCTTTGAACTGCCAGTGACTTTAGGAGATATTTGGGCATTTACTTCAACTCCTCATTTTATACATGAAGGAACTGCCCAAAGCCAGTACAGAGGGTTTATGAGAATCAGGTCCCCTGACTTTTTTTTTTTTTTTTTTGAGGCAGAATGTCACTCGGTTGCCCTGCGTAGAGTGTAGTCAGGTCATCATAGCTCACTGCAACTCAAACTCGTGGGCTCAAGCAATCCTCCTGCCTCAGTTTCCCAAGTAGCTAGGACTACAGGTGCCCACCACCATGCCCAGCTAATTTTTCTATTTTTTGTAGAGACAGGGTCTTGCTCTTTTCTTTCTTCTTTTCTTTCTTTTTTTTTTTTTTGAGGAGAAGGAAAGAGAAGTTTATTAATTTGCCAGCTAATGAGGAGGTTGGCAGACACCCATCATAAAGTACCAATGTCCTGCTTCTGAATAGAAATGTAAAGCTTTTAAAGGGGCTGGTTTCTGATTAATCCCATTTTCACCAAAGACAATCTTTTGACCTCCACATGGACAATTCCCTTGAGCCATCTCCTGTGGAACAAAGGACACTCCCCTGCCCCTCCCAACCGCTGGCCTGAGACAGGAATGTAGGCTGTAGTTCTCAGAAAGGGTAGGGGTGTTTTGAAGAGACAGAAAATATTTCTACTCTTTTTCAGGCCATTTTCTCTGTTACATATTCCCCACCATCAATTTTACCCTTCCGTATCTATGGGAGGAGGGACGACACAGTCATCAATCTACTTCCTGCTGAATTGTGGTGATGTTTTAGATGGGAGGTACAGATTACCAGGTGAAAAAGGGCACAAGCAATAACTACACCCATGAGGATTTACAAGGTGAAATGGACAGTCACCTTGCACACAATGTCCGATACAGGGCTGGGTTAGAAAAAAAACATGGAACTTCTGAGTGCAGAGCTATTAGTTGTAACCTGTAGGTGATCCAAGAGACCAGCTTTTGAAAATTCATAAATCTTGTGTAGAAGTACTTGTACCAAACAAGGTTTAGGACAACATAGCCAGCAATAAGACACATCGACAGAAGAGGCAATAGCCTGGGGAAATCATCACTAAGGAGTTGTCTTTCTATCTTTGGTATGATATGGACCCAAGGTTTCACTTCTGACAATTTTAATGAGCTGTGCATTGTTAGAAGCGCTTCATAGGGTCCCTTCCACTTCTCTGCTTCCAACTGGGACAGAGACCGAAAGAGGCAAACTCAAGTACAGTGGTTAGCACCTGACCCACTCATTTGACATATTGCTTTATTCTATTTTTTGTTGCTGTGGTTTTATTGCCATACTTGCCATGGGGTGCTAAGAATGGTCTCTCATAAACTATTTTTTAGGGGGGCTTAACTTAAGTCTGCTTCTAAAGGACTATCCTTATCCAGAGGAGGGCAAGCAGCAATATCTTACCCCACTTTAGATGGGTTTTCTCCATCAATTCCAGGCTGCATGTAATATTCATTCTAGGTGTAAGGCTTTGCTTACTTGCTGGATTACCTCTGCTTCAAAAGGGGGTCCGTTATCTATATGGAGGAAAGGAGATGACCTGCAGGATCATTGAGTCCATTGTGTCCAGCTTCTTGGAAAAACAGTTCACCAGGTTCCCACTGAGGGTCCTCTTGAAAAAGTTTATGGGTGCATGCTCCCAATGTGTATATTCATGTAGGTGGTGGTCTTGCTCTTGCTCAGCCTGGTCTCGAACTCCTGAACTCAAGCAATCCTCCCACCTTAGCCTCTGAGAGTGCTAGGATTACAGGAGTGAGCCATTACATCCAGCCCTGGCGTTTTACTGACCATATTGTACTGTTCATATTATAATCTTATGCTTAGAATTTGGGGTTACCATTATTTTTTTGTGAATGAATATTTAGGAATGACTATTTTCTCTTTGCTGAGAATTTTACCTCATGTAAGTCCTGGCAGCCATGTTTCTATCAGGTAACCATACTCCCACCATAACTGATTGGATTAGTTGGACCCATTAGATTCTCATTCTGAAATTTTTGACTGAGTCCAGGAGCTGGGAATTGAGTCATGTAAGCTTCCTAAGCTGTAGAGGGAAGGCCTTTAAATTCCTTTACTGAGGACCTACAAGCTTTCTTGACTTATTTCTTGGATTTCATTCTTCCAGTAGAACTGTTCTATGTCTGGGTGCAGTGGCTCACACCTGTAATCCCAGTGCTTTGGGAGGCTGAGATGGGAGGATCACTTGAGGCCAGGAGTTTGAGACCAGCTTAGGCAACATAGTGAGACCGCATCTCTATAAAAATAAATAAATAAATAAATACAAACATCAACAAAAAGACCGTTCTTTTCTTGGTGTTCACTCTGATTGGTTTCTGTTATTTGCATTCAAGAAAACTTTAACCAAAAACCATAGAAGCCAAAGATAAAACACATCAGTTTCTTCTAGATCTGAATTTTTAAAAATGATACATTTTTAAAACTGTGATAAAATACACATAACATTTACCATCTTAACCATTTTTATTTTATTTTTAAATTTTATTTATTTATTCTTTTAGAGACAGGATCTTGCTATGTTGCCCAGGCTGAACTCGAATCCCTGGGCTCAAGCAATCCTCCCACTTCAGCCTCCTGAGTAGCTGGGACTACAGGCATGCACCACCATACCTGGCTTTAACCATTTTTAAATGCACAGTGCAGTGGTATTAAGTATATTAATATTGTGTAACCATCACCACTATCCATCTCCAGAACTCTTTTCATCTTCCAAAATGAAACTGTATACCCATTAAATAATAACTTACCATTTTCCCCTCCTCATAAGCCCCCGCAACACCCATTCTGCTTTCTGTCTCTATGAATTTGACTACCCTAGATACCTCATATAAGTGGAATCATATAGTATTTATCTTTTTGTGAGTGGCTTATTTATAGCCACACCTTCTCTCTCTTCTGGTTACTATTTGCGTAGAATATCCTCTTCCATTCCTTCACTTTCAACCTATTTGTGTCTCTTGATTTAAAGAGAGTCTCTTGTAGATAGCATAGAGTTGTATCTTTTTAAAAAATCCATTCTTCCAATGTCTGTCTTTTGATTGAAAGTTTAATCCATTTACATTTAAAGTAATTATTGATAAGGTGGAACTTACTTGTGTCATTTTGCTATTTGTTTTCTATAGTCTTATAGCTTTTTTTCTCCCTCATTTCCTGCATTACTTTCTTCTTTTGTGTTTAGTTGATGTTTTTGCTGTGAAATGTTTTAATTTCCTTTACATTTCCTTTGGTGAGTATTCTATAACTATTTTCTTTGCACTTAACCTGAGGATTAAATTTAACATCCTAATGTTATAACCTCCATTGAATTTATACCAACTTAACTTCAATAACATACAAAGGCTCTGCTTCTATACAACTTTGTCCCCACCACCTTTCAGTTATTGATGTTACAGAATTACATCATTATACACTGTGTGTCCAAAACCATAAACTAATAATTGTTTTTCAATGTATTATCTCTTAAATTATGTGTAAAACAAAATGTGGCTTTATAAACCAAAGTTACAATAATATTAGCTTTTAAAATAATAATAGTTCTTTTTAAAAATGTATTAGTTGTTTAAATCATTTGGAATATAAGAAAATGGAGTTATAAACCAAAGTTAAAATAATATTAGCTCTTATAATTGCCCAGGTGTTTACTTTTACTGAGATCTTTATTTCTGCAGATGACCTCAAGTTACTGTCCAGTATCATTTTGTTTCAACATGAAACCCTCATTTGAAGGGCAAATCAAGTGGTAACAAACTCCTTCAGCTTTTATCTGGAAATGTCTTAATTTCTCCCTCATTTTTGAATGACAGTTTTGCTAAATATAGGATTCTTGTTTGACAGTTTTATTTCTTTCAGTACTTTGAATATATCAGCCCACTGTCTTTGGGTCTTCAAAGTTTCTGATAAGAAACCGAATAATCTTATGGAGCCTTTGAGTTGCTTCTCTCCTGCTGCTTTCAAGGTTTTCTCTTTGTCTTTGGATCTTGACAGTTTGATTACAATGTGTCTTAGTGTGGGTCTTTTCGAGTTTATTCTACTTAGAGTTTGTTGAGCTTCTTGGATGTTTATATTAATGTCTTTCATCAAATTTGGGAAGTTTTTGGCCATTATTTCTTTGAATAATCTCTCTACCTCTTTCTCACTTGCTTCTGGAACTCCCACAATGCATATGCTGATTTGCTTGATGGTGTCTCATAGGCTCCATGGGCTCCGTTACTTTTCTTCGATCTTCTTTCCTTCTGTTCCTCAGACTCAATAATTTCAATTGTCCTATTTTCAAGTTCACTGATTCTTTTTTCTGTCCACTCAAATCTGTTTTTGAATCTCTCTAGTGAATCTTTAATTTCAGTTATTATACTTTTCAGCTCTAGCATTACTTCTTGGATTCTTTTTAGGTTTTCTGTCTCTTTATTGATATTTCCGTTTTGTTTATACATTGTTTTCTTGACTTTCTCCATGTCTTTTTTTAGTTCTTTGAGCATCTTTAAAATGGTTATTTAAAAATCTTTGTCTAGCAAGTCTACCATTTGGTCTTTTTCAGGAATGGTTTCTGGGTTTTTTGTTTTTGTTTTTGTTTTTTCCTTCCTCATTCCTTTGAATGAGCCATCATTTCCTGTTTCTTTGTGTGCCTTGTGGTTTTTGTTGTTGTTGGCGACTGGATGTTTGAATCTAATATTGTAGTAATTTTGGATATCAGATTCTAACCTTTCGCTAGGGTTAACTGGTTTTCCTTTTTGTTTTTTGATTGTTGTAGGCTGTCTCTATGCCAAGGTCAGGCTGAGATGTAAACTTAAGGTTTCCTCAGGTCGTTGTTAAGCCTGTGTCTTTCCCTGGGCATGGATGATCATTATCTAAATTCCCCCGATATGTGTGGTTGCTTTGAATGAACTAGACTTTAAATGTTTGGCTCCCAAAAGGGGAAAAAGAGAAAAATGAAGGAGGAGTAGAAGGAAGAGGGGCATTGCATTTTAAATCTTCCAAAAGTTGCTTCAGCTAGAGAGGGAGGGACTTGCCACAGTAGGGGAAGGGTTGCAGTAATGGCTGCTTGCCTGTGTGTCTGTACCTCCAAGGTCAGGAGCAAGTCAGAAATCAGAGCACAGATCCCCAATTTTTGGAGCTCAGAGTCCTTATTGTCCATCCTGGCTCCTGCAAGCTGACAGTAAGCTGCCCCAGGAACACTTGCATAGCTGCCTGCCCTAGGTATGGGAGATGGGTAGCTGCAGTGAGCTGAAATTGACTGAAATTAGCCACAGTTTAGTATCCAAGCCTTCCCCTGGAGGTTTCAAGCCTTTGAATAGACTCTAGAGTTCCAAAATAGTTACACTAAACAGATTCTGTCAGTTTAATTGTTGTGTAGGTGGGGAGACAGATTCTTGGTGCTTCCTACTCTGCTATCTTCCCTAAATCCTCTCTTCAGATCTGAATTTTATTTTGGACCTTGATTTAAAAGTCATGGTTCTTTCAAGACAGCTTCTTACATCATTACCATATAGGTAATGATTATACCATTAAAACATTAGGGCTATATGAAGACAGTCTGCCTGGAACTATGGAGAGATTGAGCATTCACTGTGAGGGGCTTGTCCTCAAGAGTTTACGTTCTGTTGTGTTCTGTTAGAATTCTTGACTTTGTTTTAATAATGGTTATATAAGACAGTGGGAAAAGTGCTTAAGTTGAATGTCCAGAGGACAAACTCTTTCAGAAGCAACCTCGGCTTTGCCTGAGGTTTCTTTGCCTATAAAGTAGGCAAAATACCTTCATCATAATGTAAGGAAGAGTAAATTGTAGTAAATGAAATGAAATGAAATAAGAGAATATATGGGTGTTGAGAGACGAACCTGGATTCGAATCCCAGCCCTGCCTCTCATTACCTGTGTGGGGTTGGCAGACCACTTCACCTCCCGGAGCTTGGGTGGCCTCATCTAAGAAGTGAGAGTAAGAATAACTGCTTCATAGGATTATTTTGAAAGCTTTTGGTTTATAATAGGAACCTGAAAAATGTTATTGTTCCTTCCATTCCTGTTATGTCTTTTAAGCCTTCTCCATTTACCATGAGTAGGTTACAGAGTTACAGCCTTTACAACATAATTATTACACCCTGGGGCATTTGGAGTTTATAAAGGGAGATGACAATTTGAAAATAGAAAGTAGGAAGGCCTCAATTGACCCATCTGAACTGCAATATCTGAGAGGAACCAACCAGGTACACATAAAGCCCTTTGTGTGGCTAAGATGAAGAACAGCCCAACTATGCGTGCGTGCGTGCGTGCGTGCGTGTGTGTGTGTGTCTGTGAGAGAGAGAGAGAAAGAGAGAGAGAGAATATTGATCTCCTGAATCTCACTCTGGCCATTTGGTGTCTAAAAACTCATCCTGTGGTTCTGAGTGAGGTTCCCAAGCTAAGAGCGCTTGGGAAGCGTGGAGGCATGCCAATGGGGGTCCCCTGACCTTTGGTGTTGACCTTGATGGCATTGGTATAAATATGCTAGGAGCCATCCTAAGCCAGTGGACAACACATATACAATAACTAGAGTTTTTTGTTGTAATTTTTATTTATGCCAGATGGAAATTCTTGACTACAAGACTGAGAAACAGCCATGTCTTTTGGACAAGGCAGCAAAACGAGGTATCACAGGTATGGTGTGGCGGAAAGAAAGCATGGTGGGAAGAATATGAGGGTTGAGGCAAACAGATCTGGGTGAATCCCCAACCCCAGCACTAGTTTAACTATCATAATTAAAGTTGAGATAATATCTAGAATTAGTTGGCATGAGATGGGTTTCATATATATGAACATGCCTAACTTATATGTCCTTACTTTTAACAAAATAGCTATAAAATGCACAGACATCATTTTGAAGAATACTTGAAGCCTTATTTTAATTAAAGCCAATTCCTACATCTTAAAGTTCTCTTGGCACTTCAGGTATCTTTATCCTAGAGCTGAGTGGATGGAGACAGTGTTCACCAGTTGGACCAGTTCAAAGCCCTGTCCCTATGGGCAGCAGAAAGACACTCATCATTGAATTGTCCTGACCTATCAGCCTCTTGGCATCCGCACCAAGACATAGGAGTAGTTTTCTGGGTTTCACTAACTCAACTCCTCATGTTAATGAGTTGTCCTTATTTTATTGCTTTAGCAGAGTAGAATAGTATCCTCAATAGCCATCTCTTTAAGCTTCGATCATGGCATTGAAAGTTGTTGCCAAATGATCAACTCTCTAGAAGCTCCTTGTTAACTGTAAATACTTTTGATACCTCTGTTGAAAATTTTTTAATTTTTATTTTTTATTTCAGCATTATTGTGGGAGTACAAATGTTTAGGTTACATATGTTGCCTTTGCCCCACCCGAGTCAGAACTTCAAGCATGTCCATCCCTCAGACGGTGCACACTGCACCCATTAGGTGTGAATATACCCATCCCCTCTTCCTCCTCCAACCTGCCTGACACCCAAAGAATGTTATTACTATACGTACACATAAGTGCTGATCAGTTACTACCAATTTGATGGTGAGTACATGTCGTGCTTGTTTTTCCATTCTTATGATACTTCACTTAGTAGAATGGGCTCCAGGTCTATCCAAGATAATATAAGAGGTGCTACATCACCGTGGTTTTTTTGTGGCTGAGTAGAACTCCATGGTATACATATACCACATTTTATTAATCCATTCATGTACTGATGGGCACTTGGGTTGTTTCCACATCTTTGCAATTGTGAATTGTGCTGCTATAAACATTCTAGTGCAGATGTCTTTTTTTATAAAATGTCTTTTTTCCCTTTGGGTAGATGCCCAGTAATGGGATTGCTGGATCAAATGGTAGTTCTACTTGTATCTCTTTAAGGTATCTCTGTATTACTTTCCACAGAGGTTGTACTAGTTTGCAGTCCCACCAGCAGTGTATGAGTGTTCCTGTCTCTCCGCATCTTATCCTTCAATTAATGACATCAGGTTGATGTTTCTTAAATATTTTAGGATTGACTGCACACACAAATACGATGTTTAAATATTTATAGCATAGAAACTGACAGACAATTTGACATAGAAAAGCCAAAATGTTTGCTATAGGCCCCTGTATCTTATTTAAATTGAGTCATCTCCTTATGGCTATTTAAAGTACCTGAATATGACTATTTGTCCATTTTCTTGTCCAGATCCTTACTGGTATCCCACCAGTCAGTCACTGAGGCATAAGCCCAGCAAGTACCAGTGAGGATTCGGCTGGCAAAGGGGCAATCCTGTTCAGTGTAGGCCAGAAAAACAATCTGGGAAGTGTTCTTGTCATCAAAGGGTCCAATTCAGTGGCTGGTTGCTGCGTGGCTATGGAGCTGAGTTGTAGGCCTGCTGGCTGGGGGCAGAAAGTGAGTCCCAGCCCACCCAGACAGAGCCCTCTTGCTCATTTCAGACCTGCTCATTTGGGTAGCTGCTTGGTGCAGAGAGCCAGAAAAAAAAAGCCCAAGATATGCTTCTTGTCCTCTGAGTTTGCAGACTATGAAACATGATATTTCTTCTGTAACATTGTCCGACTTTGAGAAAGATGAGACTTTTGCTATGGAAGAGGCATGGGACTATGGGACAGGTGGTGGGCCCTGCAAAGCCTAGAACTTGGAGTGGGCAGAAGTGGTGAGCAACAAGGTAGGATGAACAGCATCGAGGCCTCTGTACTATCAGCCAGTGCCAGTAGGCCTGGGTTTCTGACCATGCTCAGAATCACCAGATTATAAAAAGGCAATTTCTGCAAAAATCCAGCTTAATTGATTGGGCAGGTCCAAGGAATGAGTGGGCAGGCTCTTGGTTGGAATATTATTATTGTAGACACCACAGAATATTTACTGATGTATTTATCATTACTGGCTGTAGGAAAGTAGGCTACGTTAATCAGGGCGGTTCAGCTCTCTGAGATAATATCATTGGCATTTCAGGGGTGAATAGCTGACGTGGTCTGCATCCAAATCCCCCTGAGCCTCTGTTAAGCAAATGAGCACAGGTTTTCTCCTGTCAGGAGCTCCTGCAGCCCTGACTAGACCAGACATGGATCTGCTCCATGCTCAAGCCCCTGGCAGAGCCTATGTCCTCTAAAATCCAGAAGCCCTCAGTGGACCTGGGGGCCCAAGGCTTTTACTCTTTCACAACCTGCATCCCCTGTTGCTCTGGGTCTTGGCCTATGAAAAATCCAAAGCAAAAACAGTCCAGTGCCACTCAGGAATGTCCTTTCTTCTCAGGAAACTGTCACTTTCAAAACTCTGAACTTTGCAGCCCCCGGGGCAACAGAAGGTTACAGGAGGATTATCAAAGGATTAGGGGGCTTTGCTGAGTGAGCATGTCCTGGGTACTTTCTGCCAGAGTGATTTTTCTGAAACAGATCTGATCATGCCACCCCGCTATGGCTCCATGTCTCCCACAGCTGTGTTTTGAAAAGTGTCATCCAACCATCCTCTGCATCAAACTCACCCCAGAAGGGAGGGATTATTAAAATGCAGATCTCTGGGTCCACTCCCTGACCATTGAATATGAATTTTTGTGTGCAGGATTCAGGGCCTACACTTAAACTGCCCTAGTGATTCTTACATTTTACTAAAGTTTAAGAATCAAAGTATACCACAGGATTAAGTCCAAACTGCTTAGCATGGAGTGCAAGGTGTCACGGGATATGGCTCGACCTGTCTCTGTCTTGTCATCTTCCCTGGAAGCACCTACCAAACCCGCATCTCCCCACTGCTAGCCAAACTGAGGCACTTCACAGGACTTTCTGGGGTCTCTCTCTCACGTCCACACTGCTCCCATTGCTTAGAGCACCACCGCCTCTACCACTGCCTTTCCTCCCTCCCCTTTGCTGTTCTTTTATTCTTCTTAACAGCTAGCTGTCATCCTGTCCTTTGGATTAGGCACGCCTCCTCCACTTCCCTCTTAGTGATGATACTCACACTGAGTCACACCATTTGCGTATTTATCTTTCTCCCTACTAGACTCTGAGCTCCACGGAATGGGAATCATGTCTTGTCCTTGAGTTCCCAGTGAAGACTATGCTTCTTGGCCCTTGGTGGGAGCTCAGAAACAGTTGGGAATGAATAAAGATCTGAAGTTACAGACACCAGAGCTTTGCGTCTGCTTGGCTTTGGTATGTCTTAATGACACCTGAATATTGGTGGTTTTAAACTCTGGTCTCTAAAGGATAGTAAGAAATTAAAAAAGAAGAAATAAACCTAGGTTATGAGATTAACCATGTATATTTTACTAGAGATTAAGTTAGGCATAACATATGAAACAGATTACAAATAGAAATATAATCGCAGTGTGGCCCTGTTCTAACTGGGCAAGACCACACTCATGGGGCTAGGGCTGGACTGGTGGAGGTGATGGGTGGGTGGGCTACAGCTGGAATTGGGAGAACCTGGGGGTTGAAACCAAGATATGTATCTGACCCAAGGACCTCCAAGGAAAAAGGAGCCAGAGGTCTGAGTGAGCATTGGTAAGCGTGCCAATGGTCAGTGCTCCTGAGATAGAGTAACAACCACACCAAGTCCTGAAGGCAGCAGTTGGAGGAGGGGCCATAAATACCATCACCAAGGGTTAGGAGCCAGAAGAACACTGGGCCAAGAACGGTGAAGAGTTTGGAAAAGGCAGGGCTGGCAGGCCTCTGTGATGAGGTGTATAATGAAGGCTTTGCTTTGAGTGGTCAGCTAGAGGGGAGTTATGGGTGCTGGTGGGCATTCTTGGCAACAGACACCTGCTGGAGGGTGGGTATCTGGGTGTGGTGGGCAGGAACACCCCGATAAAATCTTACCAGCCTCCTCTCTGTGACCTTGCTACCAAGGCTTTTGTGGTTTATAAAAAAGGCCACTACCCCATTCTCTCCTTTCAGATCTTTGCTGTAATTGTGGAAATACTGTGTGGTGTTTTTGAGAAGACAGTCTGACAAGTATGTACAGTACACGCAGTGTCGGCCTTTGCTCGATACCTATCTGCTTCTTTGCTGTTCTTTTTAATTTGTAGGAAGACAGGTGTGACTGTGGGCTGAAGACAGGACTGGGCCCTGAAGATTTGAGCCTGATCCTGGCCCTGGCACTGAGTTTCCCTCTGGCCTCAGGCAAGTTCCTGAAATCTTCCTTTATTATTATTATTTTTAATGGCTGTAATGAGTAGCCCAGGGTGTTTTGTGTGTTAAATATTGTTGACAATGGCTGGTCCGAAGATAGTGAGTTATCTCATCTGATTGTTCACAGTCAGTTATAGATTGACCTCCTTCTTCTGCTACTTCCCCCCTCCTCACTACTGCACTTGACTAGTCTTTAAAAGAATGTTTTTTAAAATATTGTTGAAAATGCTAGATATTGAAAATATCTTCTAAGCTTCACAGCTGCCTCTTTGGAAAATTCCAAATTCCTTTTTGTCCCTCTCTGGTTTTGCAAGCTCCGGGGTCAGATATCCTGGTTTCCCTCTACTTGAGCACCTTCAGGTAGCTGGCCCATTTTTCATGGAAATAGGAACAGCAGGCATCGATATTCATTAATTTGTAGTTGTTTAAAAAAATGTTTAACTACATTCTACAAGCAAAGCCAAGTAGAATGTGGTTATGAAAACCGAGGCCTGTTGCCAAAGAAAGTGTGTGTGTGTGTGTGTGTGTGTGTGTGTGTGCCCGCGTGCGTACATGCCTGCGGTGGGACATGTGCTTGTTATGTAACATCTGATCCTTGATCCCTGGATGTTATCCAGTGAGTAACTGGTTGGATTTGGGGCCTAAAATGCCCTGGGAACTGTTTGTAGCCTTGGTGGGAACTAGATGACTCTATGTCGTCTCAATCCTGCTTTGTAAATAGTCTCTTCCCTGGGTCCATTTGACACAGCCCGGCTGATTTTCAGGTCTGGTGATCTTGCTTATTGTGCCTCCTAGAGAAAGAGTTCTGAGCAGTCAGCGAGGAGCCTGTACTAGCTTGTAGGAAGGGTTCCAGGTACTCCTGGGGACACCTGTACTGTACTATACTGTGAGGTGCTTTCAATCCAGGGGGTGCCAGGCTTGCTCTGTTGGATACTTTAACATCTGAGCAGTTGCGTGAGTTTCTTTGGAGCGACCTGACAGTGTATCCCACCCGAGCTCAGTTCACTTCCCCTCTAAGCCAAGCTCCTTCTTTGGAGCTGGCCCACGGCCATTGCCACCCCTGCACCAGGACCTTCAGGCCGGTTCCAGCATTGGCGTGGTCTGGAAGTCATATATTTGACTGTTGAGTGAATCAAAAATGATATTTCTATCACATCATTTAAGTCAGCCAAGCTAAGCTGCTATAACCGGAGACCCTCACTAATATGGGCCACCTCATAGTCTGGGGTGTGTGCTGCATTGCTGGGCAGCTCCACTCCACACACACAGCCACCCAGAGTCCTTGCATCCGGTGGCTCTGGCATCCCGTGACCTTGAGGTTGTTTCCATGGCTGAAGCTGAGTTACCAGAAATCCATGTTTCAGACCGCAGAGTGGGGGACAGGAGCATGGAGGGGCACTCCTGCTCGGACTTTGCATACATCCTTTCCACTCTGGTCTGCTGGAGAGGACTTAGTGACGAGGCCACACCTTACTACAAGCTTGAGAAATGCAGCCCTTACCTGGGCACCTGTGCATGAAACCATTACCCAGTTACGGGGAAGAAGAGGAGAGTGGGTCTGGTACGTAGCTACCAGCCTCCCTGCATCCTGTCGTTTTAAACCATTCAGAAGCTTTGTGAGTTGTGAGTTCAAAGCCTGCCATCGGGGCTGGCTTCGCGGTGCGTGGCCTGTGCAATTGCACAGGATTCTATCCTCAGAGGCTGATAAAATGCTCTGCTACTGCCATCTCCAAATTCTAAATGATTTTTAAACAAGGTGCCTATATTTCATTTTCACTGGGCCCCACAAATGCCCATTCCGCCTGCTATTTCCCAAATTAACATTTTCATTTCACCCAATTCAATATTTATTGAAAATCCATTTTGTAGTAAGACACCGTGAAAGACCGTGTGAGGAATGCAAAGATGCAAAGATGAACAAGATTCAATATCAGGGGTCTTGCAATCCACAACCCAGTAGGGGGTGAGAGAAATGGAGTTAGTTGTCATTCAAGAGTTGCACACACACTGTTGCGAACATTCACAGGAACAAAGGTGACCTGTGATTGCTGGTGGTGTTGGCAGGGGAGGCTGTTGGTGGTGTAAGATATTAGCTCTTAGAATATTTTTAAATAAACCATTTCAAGCACATAAAAAATACAGAGAATAATCTTACAAATATGTATGTACCCACCACTTTGTTTTGTTGATTCTTAACATACTTCCATGTTTGCTTCACATATTTTTAAGAATTTAAATATTACAGATACGGTAGAGCCTCCTTTGTGTCTCTGATTGTGTCTCCTCCACTGTGTCCCTTTCTTCCCCACCCAGGAGTAATTAATCACTTCCTGAATTTGTGTTTAAAATCCCAATGCACATCATAATATGTTTTTACCACATATACATGTATGTATAAATAATCCTTAGTATTTTATGTGTTTTAAACTTTACAAAAATGTCATTGTACTTCATTCATTCATTAATTCAGCAAATCCTTTATTGAGTGGCTACTATGGACAGGCACTGTTTTAGGCATTGGGGATACAGCAGTAAAGAAACTAAACAAAAATTTCTACTCTGTGTTCCAGAGGGGCAGAGAGACAATAAGCAAGAAAAGGAAGAAAGAACATGCGGTATGTGGGATGATGATAACTGCTAACAATGTGAGGAAAGCAGAGAAGGGGGTATGATGTGAGGATGGCAATAGGATAAGTTGAAATTTTAGACAGAGTGGCCACGGAAGGCCTTCCTTTACCTTTCCTCTGCCATCACATATTTTTGCTAACCACTATGTTTTGAGACTTACCGATTTTGAAACATATATTTCTAGTTCATTCATTTCCATCGCTATGCAACATCCATTGCATGGATGGGTCATACTTCATTCATTCTCCTATTGATTAGCATTCAGTTTGTCTTTAATATTCTGCTGTTAGAATCAAGGCTGCAAGGAGCACACCTGGACATATCCCTACGTGCACATGTGCAGTGTCTCTAAGATAGGGTAGTCCTAGGAGGAGGGTTTGGGCCAGTCGCAATGCACATCTTTAACTTTACTAGATGTTGCCAAATTGCTGTCCAAACTGGTTCTATCCATATACATTCTGCAGAAAAGGGTTAATTAATATAGCAGGCCTGAAGCTACAGTCTTTAGAAGGGCCTGCTTGCATTGGCTAGCATCTGGGAACTTGGATTTCTGGGGCGTTCCCACAGTTCTTTAACTGATAAGGGTGGCTTACTGTGCCTAGACTGTACAAGCAATGTGGTTTGTGCTGGATCCTTGCATTTTTCCAGCGAGTCTGGAATTTTGTGACATGGTAGTTAAAGTGTACTTATGTGACACAACAAAAACCTTGGGTGCTGGGTCTCTAATGGGCTCTTCTGGGCAGAAGTATCATACACATGTTGCTGCTGGGGAAGGAATGTGTTCTGCGTGATTCCACATGAGAGGAAGAAGGTATATGGAAGCCAAAGCATGGATCCCACTAGACCCCTTCCATGTCTTCTTCCCTTATGATCTGCCTGGGTATTCTCACCGTGTTGCTGTAATAAATCTTAGCAATGAGTACAACTATATGCTGAATCCTGTAAGTCCCCTCTAGCATATGAGCATGGGCTTGGTGACCCCCGTCACATACTCCCACCAGTAGTGAGAGTTCCCATTGCCCCATGACCTTACTAGATTTTTGCCAACCTGATAGGTGTGGAATAATATCCCATTGTTACTTGGATTTTTATTTCCTAGTAAGGGTGTGCATCTTTTCAAATGTTTGGTGACTATTTGAGTTTCTCCTTCTGTGACGTGCCTATTCATATGCTTTGCTCATTTGTCTTTTGGGTTGTTTGTTTTAGTAAATCATATTAGATTTTTATATCTGGATACTAACTCTTTGTTACACACATTGAAAATAACTTCTCCCTGTCTGTATTTCTTATAGTGTGTTTTGTTTTATGTAAATTTTTCATCTTAATGTACTCAAATTAATGTCTTTTCCCCTATGGAGTGTGTATATGTGTGGGTGTTGGGTGAATATGTGTGTGTCTTATTGTGTATCTCTGGAGAGGTTGTATGGAATAAGAATATAGGCTCTTAGGACTATTTCCTTTAGAAGATTAAAAAAAAAAAGGCTCTGGAGCCAGATTATGTAGGGTTTAAAATCCCAGACCCACCACTTAGGTGTAATTTAGGTCAAGATACCCTCCTCTCTGGGCTTCAGTTCATTCATTTGTAAAATGGAGATAATCACAGTTTCTGCCTATTAAGTGGTTGTAAGGATTATACAATTAAATATTCATATATAAAGTGCTTAAAATAGTCCCTGATACATACTGCTCAGTAGGTGTTAGCAACCGACATTACTGCTTAAGAAAACTTTTCTTATCCCAACATGATGAAAACAGTATCTTATGTTTTCTTCCTAAATTTTTCAAACTTGGCTTTTCAAAAGTGGTCTTTAGTACTCTTCCTTTTCCATTTCTGTTCCCTTCCTTCTTGAACAAAGCATTCTTAAGAGTGTTAGGTGGGGTAGAAGCAGGTAGGTGCCCAGGTGGGGCTCTGGGGGAACCTCAGTGGTCTCGCCCAAGTGCAGCGAGGAGGGTGTCCATGGAGGAAGGTGGCTTAGTGTGGAAGGTCAGACCCTTCCACACTAATCGGGATGAGGAGGGTGTCAATGTGGTGTGGGTGGCCCAGGATGGGAGTCAGAGCCCGAGCAGGGAGAGGAAGGCGTGGGTATCAGAGCCCTAGTGATGTGAGGTGAGTCTGTGTGGGGAGGTGAGAGGATGGTGGTGTAGATGGGAGATGGGTTACATCCAGTGGGATTGATTAAATAGGTAAATATGTACTTCAATGCATTAAAGATAGTGAGAGCTGTTAGGGAAAAGAGTTAAATATATGGGAAGGGAGAAGATGAAAGTGAACGCAGTGGTGTTGGATCAGAACTGGAGCTATCAGTGTGAATCCATGATTGTTGATGTATGTATACATTGATATATAGAGAAATAAATATAGTTGTAAACGGCTGTCTATCAATTGTCTACCTACACATACATACATAAATACATAGTCTCTAACTGTCCACTGAGAGAGCCCAGATGTTGGCTTCAAAATAGTACATTCCCTAAAAGGAACCAGAGCCCTTGGGGGAAATGGTTGATCCCAAGTTGGGAAATGGCAAGATGAACCTCGATATCTTGTTGTGCCAGAAAGCAAATATGTACTCAAAGAATGGTGTGGAATACATCAAAAGGACACAAGAGCCATCTTGATGGAGTTCCACTGGCTACATCAGGGATAAACTGAGCATTAAAAGAAATAACATAGTAAAGAATAAAATCCCTTGAATCCGTAAGTAAGTAAATGAATATATTAAGCATTTGATGGGGAATATGATCACTTACATAGTATTAAAGTACCTCCTCACAAAATACTTACTAATTACAAAAGGAAAAAGAATAATTTTATGGTGGGGAAGCCTGCCAGACACCCCCATAATCAAGTGATCAAAGTCAACATCATTAGTAATGGGTCAAATCAAAATTCCATGCCATCTAATAGGATGTGATGGAAAGAACACAGCAGCACTTCTGAGATACTCCTGCCGAAGATGCATAACCTGAATCTCATTAGGAGGGAACATCAGACAAGCCTGCCTTGAAGAACACTACAAAATATAATAACTAGCCCATCACCTTCAAAAGACTGGGGAGCTGTTCCAAATTAAAGAAGATCAAAAAGACATGCCTGCTAAATGCAACATGTGATTCTGAACTGGATCCTTTTGCTATAAAGGGCATTATTGGGACAGTTGTTGAGACTTGAGTGGAGTCCAAGGATTAGGTGGTGATGATAGATCCATGTTAATTTCCTGATGTTGATGGTTGTATTGTGATCATGTAAGAGGATGTATTTGTTTGTAGGAAACATACAAACTATTCAAGGCAAATGAAGCTTCAGGTTGGCAGGTTTCTCCAAATGGTTTAAGATAAAATTTGATTACACTTGCAGCTTTTCTATAAATCTGTGATTGTTTCAAACTTTGAAAGTTATTACATAAAATTACTTTTTATTTTTTTAAAAAAGTAATTTAATTCACTTAAAATTTATTTATGTGTATGGTGTGATATAGAATTAAAAAAATATGTTTCCATGTAAATAATCAGTTGTTAATGCTTAATACAAATTTGAAAAGTGAAATTTAGGAAGAAAGATATACTAAGTGGATGGAAGAGAATGATTAAAGACAGAGAGGAAAATGAGAGTCAGATTTTAGGGGTTTGGTGTGGCTAGATTGTAGCTCATATGTGGACTGACATGGGGTCAAGCTGGAGGGTAGGTTGGGGCCAAATTATGCAAGTCCTTTAGTGCCAAGGTGAGGGTTTTGCATTTGATTGTATAGGTTATGGGAACCATTGAAAATTTGAGTAAGTGAATGATCCTTTTGGGAAGCCTTCCCTCTTCCCTCCTACTTCCAGCTAGTCAGGGTTGAGTGTGCTTTCTTTGAGCTCTTATCATTCATTCATTGATATTCTCTAGATCTCTCTCTCCTTCTCTTTCCCTCTTCCTACGGCATTGCCCTGATGGATTTCTGGGACAACTTCCCGACCAGAGTGGTGCTGGGGCCTTTTTCTTGTATCCTGGTGATTAGCACAGTGCCTGGCTCCTAGTAGGTGTGCCATAGCGGTTCCTGAACAGACCTCAAGAGCTGAATTTTAAGAAGCAGAGTGTAGTATCCATGGATGTGGGAGAGGACAGCCCGGCCCACTTGGGAGCTGGAACATCGGCCAGGCAGGAGGTAATAAGGGCCCATATCAGAGAAAGGGCAGTGACAGTAGCAAGGCAAGAGGGACAGTTGGGAAGGCCCTTGTGGTGTTGGAAGCAGTAACTTGGCAAATGACAGAATGTGGAGGGTGGGAGAGGGCTGAAGGAGAAGGAAGAGGAGATTCTGAGGTTTTAAACCTCTGGGGTAGGGAGAAGAGCCATGTCTGTAACCAGAGCAGGAAAATTAATCAGTTCAGAATCTCAGAGAGGGAGGACAGAGGACAATTAAAATAGCAAAAAGTGTAAAGTTACCTTATAATTGCTTGTCATTCTGTAGTTCTCAAAGCTCATCATCTCTATAGTGATAAATACCACTGAACACTCCAAAACAGAGGGCTCCTCTCCAAAGCAAGGACTAAGTGCAGATTTCCTGATTCTTCCCTGACATTTTTGCCCAGGAGCTCAAATTTAAAAATTAATCAACCTACTGACTTTGCTATTTTGTTCCTATAGAACTTCTCAGTGAGCCGAGGGCCGAGCATGGATGTTTGGAGCCCGGCCCTCAGATGCCTGGTTCAGGTGGGAGTTGATGTTGCGCCTATAAGACGTCTTGTCGCACAAACGAGGAGATGGGAGAGGCGGGGTGCAAACCCAGGCTTAGCCACACCCTCCGCAGGCTGTTGTTGCTAAGAATTATCTTGTACTCTGAGGCCTCAATCAAGATCAGAGATCTAAAATTATAGTTTCCGAGCATGAAAATCATTCCCATTCTCTGTCCTTGGATTTACCTTTGAACATCTGCTGTCCCAGCTAAACTGGAGTTACTCGAAGTCCTTACTGTAAAACAGAGGAAAGGGAACAAGTGGTATTTGGGTTCCCTAAAAGGCACCTGAGCTGTTTCTGATGTCCCTCGACACCGACCTCTGTTTACTCGCTAGCGCAGGGGTGGGCACAGTGCGGCCCGTGGGCCAAGCCCGGCCTTGCCTATTCCTTTGTGTACTGTCTGCAGCTGCTTCCGTGCCGCGACAGCAAGTTGAGTAGCTGCGACCAAGACTGTATGACCTGCAAAGTTGAAAATATTCACTACATTGCCCTTTCCAGAAAAAATGTGCCACCCCCTGCTTTAGAATGTTAGCACCACGAGGAAGAGGCTGTACCTCGCTCATTGCTGCTTTCCCGGACTATGGCGCGTGAGTGCTTTGTGCCCTCTTCCGCCCTCGTTTCCTCTCTCCCCTTTCTTCTCCCTTCCTCCTTTGCTTTTCTAGTAGCTGCAAGAGGAATGACTTGGATGGAGGTCAGCATCAGTCAAGATCAAAGACGCTGCGAGCCCTGGCGGAACCTGGAATGCCGTCTGACCAGGTGCTGTCCGCGCAGTTGCTCCTGCAACTCACTGTGACTCAGGACTGTGGGATCTGGCTACGGTAAGCTGTGGTCTCTTCTGACATTTACTAAAGGATAAAACCGAGAGGAAGGCTCTAATGTGGGCACATCTGAGCCTTCACATCAGGTGCCTGCTCAGAAAGCTGAGTGTGTGTCATGGTGAGCTGGGGGAGAGAGTGCCTTCGAGTACCTTCCTCATAGCATTTGTGTCTCAGTACTTCAAGTTATAAACCAAGCTAACAAACTGCTAAACAATGACCTACGTTCAAACGTCAGCTTCTCGGTTCCTTAGAGTCCCACACTGGCCCGCGGTGGTGCAGAGCCCAGGGCCTGTGGCTTGGCCCCGTGTCCTCTCTCCCCTGTTCTCCCCGGGGCCTCATGTGCCATGAGTGGACACTAGCCTGCACAATCCAGGCCACCTTTGACCCAGGAAAGAGGCCAACTCAGGCCCTGGGAGCAGGCTTTAGGCCATTTGGACAGGGAATTCCAGGGTTCTGGGTCCAGTGGGCATGTCCCCTGGCACCTGTGGACTCTTTATCCTGTGAGAACAAAACCACAGGAGGAGGACCAGAGTGGGGTCTGCAGGGCAAGCTGGATGGGCTAGCAAGCAATTTAATTTTTCTGAGACTTGGTTTCTCTATCCATTAAAACAATGCAAACAAAACAATTACGCAAGGGCTTAATTTTTAACATTGAGGTATTTCCTAGATCTATGAGCCCGTGGTTTTATGAATCTGAAACTTCTAGTATGTATCCTTTCCCAACTTGACAATCACCTTGGACAAGATGTGGTAGCTGTTCTCTGCTGTAAATATCATGAGTTATGATTTTGTTAATCTCAAGAGACCTGCTAAGGCATTGAATCTCCACTTTGAGGAAACCAAGCCCCAGCTGGCCTACCCCAGTGGACTTAGTCCTTCTGGTGCCTGAAACAGCTGTCCCACAAGGGTGATGCTGCCGAATTTCTAGGGGAAGAGCTCCCGTTCTCCGTGAGCCCCGCGGGCCTGCTGCTGCAGAACCTCCTCCTCCCCGGCACAGTGCAGGTGCGCAGGCTCTCAGCGCTGCTGTCGGGTGGTCTGCCCTTTCCTTTCCTGTCTTCAAAAGAACTATAGTGGCAGCACAAGTGAGGCTTTCTGTGGGCTTTTTACTCACAGCGAAAGAGATTTCTCTTTTGGTCCTAGCTATTCCAAAATCTTGAGTTCCCCAAAGAAGTGGAAGCTTAGAAAATCTGGCAGCAAGTCACATGCCTGGAACATGTCCTGACTGGTCATGTTTTCTGAAGCGACTCTCTCCACTTCCTCCTCTTCTTCTTCATAAATCTCCCTTCGTAAACCAGACTTGGGGATCTTTCAACAGATTAACACGTTCTCAGGAGATGTGGGCCGACCTTCCAACTTGAACGCTCCTCGAACCCAAGCAAACGGTGGTTGTGCCTCTCCCTCCTCGACTTTCCTCCTGCTCGCTTTGGGACTGGTATTTTTTAAAGCATCCCTCTCACTCCACCTGCCCTCTCCTGCTTTCTGCAGGCACCAATTTCTTGGACCTATTTCTTTTCTGTATATTTTTTTGCTGGGTTTTTATAGTTTGTTGGGTTTTTGGTTCAGCATGTATTTGCTGAGCATTTTCCGTGTGCCAGGAGTTGGAAGAAGCAGGACAAAAAAGACACAGACCTTGCCCTTGGAGAGCTCAGGTGTGGTGGAGACAGAAGGTAAATGGACCTTCCTGTGAAGGGGAGGGCACAGATCTTACCTGTACCCGATTCTGCCCAGTCCAAGATGCCTTTCTGAAACCCTCAACGCCCACCACGAATGACGGCTAATGCCCCCTCCTTGCTTAGTCTTCTTTCCTGTAACATTGTAGTTGCTAATTTAAATTACAAAACCAACCAGGATGCAGCAGCGTGATATAAGCAGTGTCCTGGGCTTTCTCAATCTCTATTCTGGCCCCAGTTAAAATGGTTTTTTAGTTTTGGTCATTGATAGATTTTTAAAAAGTCAAAACCAGATTAAGCTGTGGGGCTCCCAAAGTAGTTTTGTAATCTCTACTGACAGTTGTTGCCCAGCACCTGTGGGGTGCAAAGCAGCGGGCCATTGGCTGTGCAGGACTTAATATTGTGCGGCCTCTGCCTACCATCTGCTGCTGGAGAAGCGCAGGACTCTCTTTGCCAGGGTAAAATTTCACCATTTTGTGCTCACTTTCTTCCACGCCCCCTTCTCAGTCGCAGTTAGGGCCTGGGCCTCTCTCTGCTGCCCTCCCTTCCTCTGTCACCCTGGGGGTATAGCCACAGCAGAAGGTGGGCTGGACAGCGCTGCTGCAGAAAGCGTTGCACTCTAAAGCCCATCCGTAGGTCACGGAGGGGAAACTGGCTTGGCAAGGAAGCCCCGTTGTTCTCCTTATCCACAAGTCTTTCGGAAGGTTTGGTTTAAAACTATTTTCTGTAACATGTTCACCCTTTTCAAAACAAGAAGAAACCACCACCCTCCTTTGCTATCTATCTTAAGCCAAACTGCAACATCTCCTCTGAACTGTAACCATTAATAGGGAGGAAATCACGTGACGGGTGTAGCCATCTTTGTGCTGGGCTTCAAACTAACTCAGCTGTGAGCGAAGGTGCTTTAGTATGTAAAATAATTCATACAGGTGGCAAAAGCTAATTATAGAGCCCATCTCATTAGGATAGACCTTTGACCCATTAGCAAATTAACAGTACATTGGATAGAAGTTCTGCTATAATCTAGGCCCATAAAGATTTAAAAGAAAGAAATGTGTTGTAATCTTCTTGGTTTCATCATTTTTTTACATAATAAAATAAGTTCTAGGGTCTACTGAGAAATACCTCTAATTATTGCCTCAGCCATCTTAGGGAAATATGATAATGGCTTCCAACCCTAGCTTTTTCTTAAAGTGTTAGCTTCTAAATTGTCCTTTTTTTCTGAGAATATAATTCAATTTTCTTAATTTCCTTCTAATAGGGAAGCGAAATAACTTGTCTCAGAGACTCTCAACTGAACATTCCTGAAGTCTTAATAGGATTTGTTTAAACAAGAGTAACTGGGGTTGCCAGAATTAATAAGGAAAAATACAGGATGCCAAGTAAAATTTGAATTTTAGGTAAAAAACAAATACATTTTGTTGTTTACATGGTATGTTAAATACACACATTTTGTGTATATTCCATGCAGTATTTGGAACATACTTATATTTGAGACATAGTTATGCTAAAATATTTATCAGAAATTCAAATTTAACTGGGATCCTGAATTTTATCTGACAATTCTAGGAACACGTTCAATTCAAAATGCTTCTTGGTGAACAAGTAGTGGGAAAAAAGTTTAGTGAGTGTGTTCTGCCTCATCTTGAAAGATAAAAGTTCTTAAAAGCTTTGGAACAGACCTCAATACCTTTAAGCCTCTGTTCTCCAATTCGAGAAATGGAGGGTGTGAAATCTAAATGTTGCATGGGCCTGCAACGAGAAATTTTAAAAGGAATGATAGTCCAGTTATAAGATAAATGGCAATATCCTTGATTTTTTAAAATTCCTGCTTAGGTATGAATTGTACTGATTTGTGTAATTACTTTATAAACAAATTAGATGAACAAAAACTGGTTGTGTCAGTTCCAGTCTTGGACCTCATCATGAACTGTCAGGTGTAGTTTAGCAACTAATAATAAGAAGGCATTTTCTCTTCAGCTTTGGTGTGTCTTCTCTACCAAATAAATCAATTTAAAACTCATGTTGACACTGCTCCGCCCTTGCACCCTCACCCCCATCATTTCAATGTGAAAAAAGGAGAGGGATTCAAACCAACTTCATCCAATTGCCTTCCCAACATACGGACTCCTTAAGTGTTGCCTCAGACTATGTCTGACCTAAAAACAAACAAACAAAACCTTTCTCTGAATGTTGGTGAGCTTCTGTATAAACAACTAAATGTCCTGTGAGCCACTCCCTTCTAACACCACTGCAGAGAGTGCACATCAGCTTTGTGGAAGTGGCAGAGCACTGTGTGAACGAGGCCCTCACTTCTTACAATGGTCACAAAGACACGTTGGATCTCGCATTCAATTAAGGACCAACGCTCACCTGCCCATGCCTCTTTGTCCCCTCTCCTAACTACACCCATGAGGTAAGCACTCAAATAATCTGGGCAAACAGACATGAAATGTAGATTCAATAATACCCAACTGACAATGGATGATGTTTACACGCATTACCGGTTGGGTGTTTTCTTCGAACCCTATAAAGACTTGACATGGAACATTAAGACTAGTCCACACCAGCGTTGCAGAGTCCTGCCATGCATGACTCGCACTCCTGTGGCGGTAACTCTCACGGCAGTGCGTGGCAAGGACAAGGAGCTACGCAGCTCCCCAAAGAATGTCTGAAACTATACTAGGTGGTGCACACCAGGGAGATCAGTGAATTAGGATAATTTGAGATGAGTCTGTTTGCATTTTATTTCTCTTTGAAAATCACACACACACACATACACACACACACAGAGAAAGAGAGAGAGACAGAGAGAGAGAGAGAGAGACAGAGAGAGACAGAGAGGGACAGAGAGAAGCAGATCCACTTAAAACGAGAGTGATACTGAGGCCAAAGCTACTAATGGGATGGCCTGGGATTTCTACTTCTGTGGTCTGAAGGAAAGGGTTTGTTATTTGGCCAGGTCAGTTTCACCACCAGGTGTTCCAGGTGAGCATGTCAGTTTTGGTTTCCTTCCCAAAGAGCCTCCTTTTGAGCTTGCTGTACGCTCCTCACGTTTGTTTTCTGCTGCGGTGGGGTCATTACGGAGGCCTGTGCGTTTGGGACAACCATGCCAGCTGCAGGGAACGGGCCAGGTGGAAGGAGATCAGGCCTGCAGAAGGAGAGCAGATGGATTCCTGTCATCTTTGTTTTCTGAAAAGATGGTCTGACTATCAGATTTTAAAAGTTAAACAGTTGTCAATCAATCTCTGGAGGAAGCTCAGCCAAGGGTGCTGTGATTCTGTGAGATCACCAAGGATATGAGCCATCTTTGTTCCTTATCTGCAAAAGGGTCAGAGCAGATAATCTAAGATCCAGAGATTTGTTACAAAGACTCACACATGTAAGACAGTAGGCATGTGCATACGTGCTTACATCTCAGAGAGAAGCTACACCTTACATCTCAGAGAGAAGCTCTTTCCTAAGGCAGCTATGGAGTCTTTTGGTTTGTTCTTTAGCCCAAGAAAGTTACCATGTCTTCAAAGCTAAGAAGTCCTAATTCAGGCCAGCCCAGAGCTGCAGAATTCCCTTCCTAGAGGGGTGGCTCCCGATAAGCATGAAAATTTGGTGGGGAAAGGGAGGATGGGGAAAGATTCGAGCTGGAGTTCAGGATAGCTCCAGGCTCCAGACCAAAGCTCGGGCACTAGTCCATGCTCCTTGGGAAGAGGACACCAAGGTGACCCTTTTCACTGGAGAGATGCTGAATTCAGTTAAAGTGCAGGAAAAATTCCTGGACTGATACCCAGCTGTAGGCATGGGGGGTTTGGGCAAGAAGGGAGTTGGACAGAGGCCTGCCAGGTCTAGAAAAAAATGCGGTTTAACCAATTATCTGGTTTAAAAATCACATATCCTTTTAAGAAGATGACTAATACAGTACTTAGTGCTGAGAACATGCTCTGAGGTGGTGCAAGGATCCCTGTCACCGCATGGGGGTGGGGGATACTTCTGAAACTAATTGATAAAGATATAAATTATGTAGGGAATCTCTATAATATGTAAGAATAAGGATCAGAAATTAATCTGAGTTGTTCCTGAATAATTGTGTGGAAAGTGTCACACAATTATTAACCCATTTAGGATGTTTCTAAGGTGACTAATCATCTGTCACCTACTCATCTATCAAAACCTTGACCGTCATCTGTTTTCCTAAAACATACTACGAGATTGCATAAGACCTCGTGCCAAAAGATGTTTTTGAGGTCTGAGCCTTTTGAAGAGTTTTAAATGTTTTTGATAAGCAGACATACTGATCTCTAGATACCAAAATGTCTGTGTGGTCCTGGCTCACAACCTGCCGCTGTGAAACCATCAGCCTAATGAACTTCCTGAAGCTCAGCCCTCATGTTTTTTCAGGAGCAAGTTGTAAATGTCCTCTAGAACTCCTTGAGAGAAACTGCCTTTTTCTTATTTGTGGGATATTTTAAAGAAAATTATTTTGAAGTGGCATAATGTAAACAAAAATGTAATTACTATTTGTTTCATGACAGATTTATTTATACACAATGCTATCTGGAAGGATTTTTGCAAACTTTTGTAAAAATAGTATGTCATAAAGTCAGAGTTAGGCCAGGTGCGGTGGCTCACGCCTGTAATCCTAGCATCTGGAGGCTGAGGAGGGAGGATCCCTTGAGCCCAGGAGTTGGAGGTTGCAGTGAGCTACGATGACACCACTGCACTCTCTAGCCAGGGCAACAGAGTGAGACTTTGTCACCAAAAAAAAAAAAAAAGTCAGAGTTAGGATTTGAATCAAAAAATGTATTATAAAAACATACCAATTTAATAAATGTGTTGCAGTAGGTTTTCTAATATTTTTAAGCCAAAATCTGACAAATGTAATAGAAAATGATTATTACATCCAATAAGGGAGAAATGTTTGGAATTATTAATAACTGCTGCAGACCATAGACCATCAGCACCCCTGATGTTCTGGCCTGGCCAGAGGTGATCTGGAATTAGCCCTTTAAGAAGGAATATGGCAGGTGGGGGTGAGGAGACGATTGATAGTCCTAGGAAATAATTTTGCTATCCAGTTATGTATTCTGACTTATAAAAGGGATTCATAACTGCAAGTGGCTTTCAAAGAATAATTTTCAACTTGTGTCAACAGCAACCACAAGATCTATAAATGAGAAACAGTGGCTAGAAAATCTCAGCAAAACTATCTCTGGACAGGAGCCTTTACATTTCTGGACCCTCTGGTGGGTGGGTGAGGGAGAAGGGATACAAAGCAAAGTCGACCTTGCCAAATAGCCATCTCTAGGTCTCTACTGGTCACAAGGAACTGGGAAAATCCATCACAAGCACTGCCTTGGAAAGGAGTGTTTCAATCATTAGCTGTACTTGTTTTCCTTGCAATCAAGAAACCAGTTGGGAGGAATGACAGCTTTATGGGAAATAAGGTTTTGTGTATCTTTGCTTATGGAAAATATGTTTTGATTTGATTTTATATGCAGGTAAGTCAGGAGAGAGTGGCTGAGTTGATTTGGCCCTTTACAATCTCAGGCTTAAGCCAAGGCACCGGATGCTGGCACCTCCTCCAGGACCTTCTCTAGCGCTCTCTCTCTCTCTCTCTCTCTCTCTCTCTCTCTCTCTCTCTCTCTTTCTCTCTCTCTCTCTTTCTCTCTCGGGTCAGCATGCCCCTTACTGGGGGCACCATGCCAGAGTAGGGACCTGGAAGCACCTGTCCCAAGAGTCACCACAGGCCAGGGTACAAAGCTTTTATTGCTTCTTCCTCCATCATCTTGACACTTTCATAAAGAATAAAGAGCCCCCTTCCTACGACAGACATTATTCATTGATCTACCCAAATGGGGCCATTTTCAAAGGAAATTCCCTTCCTTTGAAACTCAAATGTACTGCCACACATAGAAGTCAAGTATTCCAATAGCCAAAATGTTCTAATATTCTCTCCTACCTTCCCTGCTTATTTTCAAAACCTAAGGGGGTTTTTTTGCTGTAAGCAAAACACATGGGAAAGTTCTTTTCAAAAATGCTCTTCTATATCATCGGTCTCCAACCTTTTTGGCACCAGGGACTGGTTTCATGGAAGATAATTTTTCTATGAACGGGGCGGGGGTGAGGTGGGGTGTGGGGTTGGTATAAAGAGCTCCGTGGCCCAGTTGGTGGCCTGGGGGTTGGGGACCTCAGTTCTATATCGTCCAAATGGTTTCCTGATTATGACAGGAACCCACACATCTACTGACTGGAAAGTCCTTCAGCACAAGACGTGGTGGGGACCCAGTGTGGTGGCACTCTCTGCAGGAGGCAAGTCTGAGCCTTGGGGCACCTGGGGCCCGTGGCCCAGGTGGGCCCTGCGGCGAGGACCTGCCTCAAGCAGTGGACCGTGAAAGCAGCAGGGTACCTTGGGTTGCAGGCTGGCTCCCGCAGCGCGAGGGTGCAAAGGGACGTCATAAATTTCAGTCTGCTGTTTAGCAAAGTTCACAAATACCTGAAGTGAGAGAAGAAGAAGAGTAGGTAGATGTTTCCAGAAAAATGGCACCTACACCCAGCTACCCACTTTGCTCTCTATTTTCCACAGTTAACATACAGTCCTGTTGGTGTGGCCTGTGTCCTTCCCAGAAGGGCTGGCCCACCCACAAAGGCCCGGCCACCAGTGCTCTGGACAGGACTAGCTTCTTCGACTTCCAAGGTAAGCCCAGAGTCACCGCTGGAGGACTCAAAGGACTGGGGCGACTGACATTGGGGTAACCAAGGCAAGGCAGATTCTCCACCAGCAGTGTCCTTCTAATCCTCTAAAGAAGACGCTAAAAACAAAGGTAGTTGATCTCTTTTCAGTGCGTCACTGAGTGTGCTTACAGCTGACAAGAAGGTGCGGGTGAGCCAGCTCCTCAAGGGCAAACGGGGACTCGCCTGTTTCCACTGCTTTACCGGCTGTCTTTAACGATGCTTATTTAAAACAAATAAAAAACAAACAAAAATAAAACCAAAAAAACTAGAAACAACCAAATGTCCATGGACGAATGAATGGATGGATAAGCAAAATGTGGCATATCCATTCAGTGGAATATTATTATTCAGCCTTAAAAAGGAAGTAAGCTCTGGCACCTGTTATATCTTGGATGGCCCCTTGAGGACAGTCACAAAAGGACAAACACCGTATGATTCTACTTATGTGAGGTGCCTAGAGTAGTCAGGGTCATAGAGACAGAAAACAGAGCAGAGGTTGCAGGGGCGGGGTGCGGAGGGTGCACGGGAGTTATTGCGTGATGCGCAGAGAGTTTCGGTGAAGCAAGACGAGAAGAGTTCTGCAGGGGGATGGCGGTGATAGCACGACAGTGTGGATGTACTTAGTGCCATTGACCTGTATACTTAAAAATGGTTGAAGTGGTCAATTTTATGTTATCTATGTTTTACAATAAAAATGTGATTAAATTTTCAAAAAACTACGTAAGCTTATCAAAACTCACAGAACTGTACACTTAAAATAGATGTGTTTTATCGTATGTAAATTACACATCAATAAAGTTGATTCGAAAAGAAAAAAAGAAGCCACCACCACAAACCAGCAAGAATGAAATAACATGTCATAGCCTAATGGAGACGGATGACATAAAAAAAAAATCAATGAAGTTTGCAGATGACTAAAATATTGTTAGAAAACAATTTCTGATGTGCCAAGTTCTGCCCTAATGGACAGAAGGCAAGAATGTTTTGAAAACTGGGAATGTCGTGCCTCCCTCCTGTGTCGGTTCCACCCCGGCCTTTGCTCAGCCCCGCTGTGCACCTGGGCCCTGGGGCGGACTTGCCTGGTCCAGCGTGGTCTGTGTGACCGAGTACTCCTCGATGAGCAGGCTGTCCTTGTGGGAGATGAGCAGCTGGAAGATCCTGGCCAGGGAGGAGGCGGAGACCTGGAACTGGAGCATGTTGTAGTGCCTCTCCCGCTGCACGCTGCCCGGGAAGTTCCCCTGGAAGAACTGCTCCACGGGATTCAGGTCCGGAAGCAAGTCATCCTTCGGGGATTTGATTTTCATTGTGACGACGTAGCCATCTCCAAACCTAGGGCGGGCACACAGAGTGTACAGGCCTCTGCTCACGGCTGGGTCTAAGGCAATCCCAAAATAAGGAGTAGACTCACCAGAAATAGTGGGGATTAAAGGCTCATACCATTGGCCTGGTATGCATATTTAAAACACTAGTCCTTGGAGAAATCCTTTGATACAAGCTTTTAGATGTCAAAATATCTGTGCAGCGAAGTAGGACAGATGTATCTGCTGAAGTCAAAGGTGGCTGGAGCCAGTGTGGGCATCCCAGTCCCGCCCATAAAGACATGTGGGCTGACTGGCCCTTCATGAGCCTGGCCAGGTGGGAGCAAAGGCTGGGGAAGGCAGAACCTCCCTGAGGGAGCTTCCAGAAGCAAAAGGAGCGGTCTGGGCCAGGGCCATTGGTGCTTCCCTCCTGCCCTCACCAGGTCTTCTGGTCACCCTTTCGTGGATGAAGGGTGGCCCACCAGAGAGTGCACGGCCAGCTGGCATCTGTACACAGTGACATCAGGGTATCCCATGTCGGTCATAACTACTTCAAAGCTCCCTCCGTCGTCTAGGGTTGTTCTCTACAGCAAGATGCCTTTTGCCTTTCAGCTCCAGAAAACTCCCACACAGGGAGCGCTCTGCTCTCACCACTTCTAACAGGGAGACATTGAGCAGGTAGAGGGAAAGGAACAGGGAACATCCATTTCTCCAGACACTGAAAGTTGCTGACACAAACAATTTCTCCAAGGACTAGCGTTGTTTGTTAAATAAATGAGTAATTACTAATATTTAATATCAATATGCTCTTTCCTACTCTATAAAACATATCAGAATGCAAGGGAGCATGGCAGTATTATGATAATCTTATTTTAACTGTTATCTTTAGCACACACCCTATTATTACAACAGTTATTTACAACAGTTTATGATTTATGGATACAAGATAATCCTACTCAAAGATTATTGGCATTGTTGGTTTGTTGTATAATGTGGTCACTTTTCAAATCCAAACGCATACAATTTTCTAAAAAGGAAAGCTGGCTCTCAAACTGCTTGGTCTCCTAATCATTCCTATACTGGTCGTGGACTCGTAGTAAATAGGCCATGGGTCCCGGACCTCTGGGGATAAGAGGTGAGATACAGAGGCAGTGGCAGGGGCCCTCCCTCATCCCAGCCAGCTCTGCATCTGCCCCTACCAGAACTCCCCATCCAGAGCCTCCGGCCACAGGCAGTTAGGCCAACACAGAGGAGCTTCTTATCCGCACAACGGCCTTCCCCATCTGCTGCTAGAGAACGAGGCCCAGGCAGCACCGGCCCCTGCCAGGGTGGTGACGGGGCAGCGGGAGCCCCAAGTGTCAGTAGAGACACCCCCGTAGGTCCCCATGGAAAGTGACAAAGGGCACACCCCCGCCACCTGCTTACTTGTACTTGAGGTGTTGAATGGTGCCCATACACCGGAAGGTGCCCCTCACCATGATGGCCAGCCGGGTACACAGCGCCTCACACTCCTCCATGCTGTGGGGCAGGACGGAGGCGGTGAGGTGGGGAGGACGCCCACCCCCCTCCTTCCCCGGGCGCTGGGAATCTCCTGCCTGTGGGATGTGAGGACCACGGCTCTCCCTTCTCTGATGATGCTCACGATGACGTTCCAGAGCATGCGGCGCGCCTGGGGGTCCATCCCCGTGGTGGGCTCATCCTGGGGGGGAGAGGGCGGGGAGTGGGCTTGCAGCCGGCCTCTCCTGGTTCCTGCCTCCTCGCTGGGCTGCTCGCTCGCAGCGGCTCTGGTCTCTGAGGAGAATGAGCTGACAGGCGGCGCACACACACACTCCCCAGCCCGGCAAGCCACGGGGTGCCCTGGTGTGGGGCACAGGGGCAGGAGGCGAGCCCGGGAGTAAAGAGACAGCATGTGCACCCCTAGACCTGCTTCAGCCCGTGAGTGGATTAAGGTTGATTAAGGCAATGGTAGAATTAGTCTTAAAAAAAGGAAAAAGCTGCGAATGTTGTAAGGAGGCAGGGAGATAGCTCGGATGACGGCTCTGGTTCCAGCCACATCCTGTGCACCGTGCCCCACAATCCTCAGACTGCGTGGCCATGGGCCTCAGGCTGGGTCTGGCTCAGGTGACGATCACATGAGCCTGTGATCCAGGTCAGTGCTCCTGTCCCCTTCAGATCCCACACGGGCCTCAGGCAGCAGTAATTTCTGACCAGACACCGGGATTCCGCAGAGTTTTGAGCCTGTAGCCCCGCAACAGACTTCCCAGGAACTCATAGTGAGACTGTGCTGACTCGTTTGCCCCAAGATGGGGACTAAACACTGGGATGATTTGCTCAAAATGAGCAATACAGGAAGTAGTCCAGCCAAGAACAAACTGCTGCATTTTCTAAATCTGCTGACCTGGAACATATCCCCCAACCCAAGAGTTTAACCCCAGCCCTTGGTTCAAACTCCCGTGGCAGCCTGTGCCCGCAGTTACCAGCAGCACCAGCGGCGGGCAGCCGATGAGCGCGATGGCCGTGGAGAGTTTCCGCTTATTGCCCCCGCTGTATGTGCCAGCCAGGCAGTCTGCATAGAGAGAGAGGCCCAGGCTCTTAATACTCCAGTTGGCAACCTAGGGAAGAGAAAGAAAGCCCATTTGGAGAAGACAAACAAGCAAAGACCCCAAACCTCCACCAATTCCAAGCCTTGGGTTCCCAGATCTCACACTGCCAGATCTCACACGGACCCAGGTGGGCTGAAACGGGGCCACCTGCTGGCTCCTGTCCTCTGGCACATGCTTCAGGGGCCAGATGGGAGTCTCCTTCCATTCTGTGCCTTGGACCCCAGTGTGGCCTGGTCAGCTCAGCACCCACTGGGTGCAGCCCTCTGGGAAATGGCCTTAAGCTTTACAAAGAGCAAGACAGCATGTCTCACTTGGTGTCCTGGACTGTGGCTAGGTGTGGCAGAGGAAGGGTCTGTTTAAGAAGATGGCAGGTCCCAGACTGTTGATTCCAACACTCGACAGGATCACACCTGAAGTCTTGTGCATCTAATACATACTTAATGAGCACCTGCCATGGACTAGGCACTGGAGAACAATGGTGAACATAGCCTTTGCTGCTGTACTCACAGGCTGGGGCGGGGAGGGGGAAGGACAATCAAAATAAACAGAATAATGACAGATTGTAACAGCGCTTTGGGGAAACTCAACAGAGAACTGTGATAGAGAGTAGCAGGGGTGTGTGTGCACATGCAGGCACAGGAGAACTGGGAAGTCACTGGAGACAAGCCCACCATCCTTCTGTGTTCTGTACTTGTTATACCCTCTGCGAGGAATGTCCCTTCCCCAGATAGCCACAAGGCTGGCTCTCTCACCTCTAGGTCTTCACTGGAAGTCACCTCCTCTGTGAGGCTTTCCCTGGGTCACCCTACCTAAAAGTGCAAACGCCACCCCAACAATTCTTCCCTGCTTTGTTTCTCCCCCAAGGACTTTTCACTCCCTAATGTACTGGATATTTTACTTCCTTATCTATATATTGTCTGTCCCTCCCACTAGAATGTAAGCTCCATTTTAAACTTTTTATTTGGAAATAGTTTCAAACTTACAAAAACAGAAGAATAAGAACAGTACATAGAACACTCATAAACCCTCTCTTTCCCTCTCTCTCTCACACACAAACATGAGCACACATACACAATTTTTTTCTGACGCATTTGAGGTTATGTTATATACCACGGCCCCTCACTCCTAAACTCATAGGTGCATATTTCCTAAGAATAGGAATATTCTCTTACATATGCACAGTACAGTTATCAATAGCAATAAATCTGACATTGTTATGACACTTTAATCTGTCATTCATAGTTCCGTTTTATCGACTGGCCCAATAATATCCTTCGTTTCATTTTCTCCTCTTCTGCACGAGATGCAGTCTAGTGTGCATTGCTCAGTCATTATGTCTATGTAGCCTCCTGTGATCAGGAATATTACCACAGCTCTTTCTCTATCTTTTATGACTTTGATATTTTTGAAAAATACAGTCTCTCCTTTTTTTTTTTTAAATGGAATATTTCTCCTTTGGAGCTTGTCTGATGTTTCCCCATGATAAGATTCAGGTTACACATTTCCAGTCAGGACGCTACATATGTGAAATTGTGTCCTTCTTAGGTATCATCTGGGAGCATGAGACAGCCATCTGCCCCTTACAGGTGACATTAATTGTGATCACCCAGGTAAAGTGTTGTCTGATTTCTCCATTGTAAAATTGTGTTTCCCCCTTGCGACCAATATGTCATCTGTGCAGAGATACTTTTAAACCATACAAATATCTTGCTTCTCATAAAAAATTTCCCCAAGATTTAGCATCCATTGATGATTCTTGTGCAATCCAATCATTACTATGCTTGTTGAGAAATGATTTTCCAACTTTCAAACTTCTCCACACTGAGCAGTTGACTTTCAGCATTTGACTGTAAGCAAGTACCTTCCCTTCTCTTCTATTAATATTTATTTATCTATTTAACAGTATGGACTTACGAATTCTTACTTTACCTTCAATGTTTTATAACTTATTTTGGTATTTAGTTATTTTGATGCTCAAATTGTCCTATATTTGAATATTGGGAGCCCCTTCAAGATGACTTCTATGTTCTTATGACACATCTTCGTTTTTTTTTTTTTTTGAAAGCATTTCCTTATTTTGTGGCATAAGATAGTCTAGGTTCATTTTATTTGTATGCTGTTCCAGCCCTGAAATTTGTCGTTTATTTGAGGAAATATGGTTCCTTTCAATGGGAAATAGTATTAAGACCAAAATCTGGGTGCTAAGTGTACTCATTGCTACTCGGGTATTTTTGCTTCTTGGCCTTCAGAAGACAGATATACACACACACACGGATATGCATACACATGTACATGCATATGTGCCCTATTCATGAGCACATCTGTATGTACACGCAAACACAAGTTTGTAAATATTTCATGAATTTACTGCAATATCTCTAATTCTAATCCACTCCCCCAGGGTTCTTGATTGCTTTTCCCCTTTCTGTATTTGTATTTCTTCTTCCCCAGTGAGAACTCTGGCTCCTGATAACATCAACACATTTATTCATTTACATAATCCTATAACACATCTAAAATTGTTCAGAATTGCTTTGTCCATACCACTATAAAAACAAATAAACTAAAGAGAGCTCAGAAATTATTTGTAGTTCTTTCCCCTAACTCCACTCTGCCCAAGACTGAGGATATGTAGTTAAACACAGTGTTCACCAGTTATTTGTATTAGTTCTTCCCCTCCTTTTGTATGAGTAAGATATTTGTTTGAAATAACATTTGGTTAACTTGTTTCAGGTTGCTTTCAGTGCGAAGTTTTCTTTTTGTTTTCATTTTTGCCCCTTCCCATTCTTACTGCTTTTGTTTTTATTTTTTGAATATGTGGAACATTAACATGCTTCCAAAAGCCAAAATTATGCAAAAGATACCCTCAGAAGTGTTATTCCTCATTTTCCTTTCACCAAATTCCCTCTTACTGACCACCAAATGCAGTTTTCTGATTTTTCCTTCCTGTGTTCTATTTGCAAAGGTAAGCAGACATACACTTGCTTTCTTATTTTTTCTACTTGCTTACATAAAAAGCTGCATGCTGCATGTTCTCTTTTGAACTTTGCTTTTTCATTTAAAAGTATTTATAGGAAAAAACTCCATATCAGTTCACAGAGATCTTTCTCTTTTTTTTTTACAGTTGCATATATCTTTATTGTGTGCATGTATTATAAATTATTCAACCAATCTATGATGTCTGAACATGTAGATCATTTCTAGTATTTTGTAATTATTAAATACAAATGCAATGGATAACTTTGTGCATATGCATTTTGTACTGTGGGAGGTGTATCTTCAGGGTAAATTCCTAGAAGTATGATTGCTGGGTCTAAGGGTAAATGTATACATCATTTCGTTAGCTATGAGGGCATTCTTTTGTCTGCTTTGTTCATTGTTAAACCCCTAGTTTGTTGGGATGAAGGAAGGGATAGCATTCTTCAGTTCCCCATCTCTAAGTGAATGCACTCTCATGAAACATGCTTATGATTTATCAAACTCCTACACAGTCACAACAAACTATTTTGTACCCTCTCGATTTCTTCTGCTGGTACGCCTCGAAGCCGGGCATATAGATAAAGATGTTCTCGCCCCGTGAGCAGGTCATCGATTGCGTCAAACTGAGGACAGTAGCCCATACTTTGATGGACCTCAGAAATGTTGGTTAAAATACTGCAAGAAGAAAAAGCAATTAATGAATTTCCTTCATAAAGGGAGTGACCAGAGAGCTGGGGCTAGAGAAGCTTCTGCCAGTGGGATAAGGAAGCTGCCTCTTCTATTTTTCTACTTTGCTTCTGAAATGTACACAACATTTGTGAATCACAGCAGGAACCCTTTGGTTAGAAAGTGAAGAACCTCAGGAGTTCTGAGCTTTAAATCTAGTCAGATCCATCCAAATTTCTACATCTAAGATTCACTGAATACTTGTTACCCAAAAGTGAACTTTGGTTTTAAATTGGATCACCTCACGCATGAGTTTAAAAACAAAAGAAAGAAGATCACATTTAAGAAAACGATTAATAGTTTTTAATCCTTTTCAGATATTTGGGAAGTAGCTAGAAAAGATGGATGCATCCCAATGGAAATAAACTTCTCCATATGTATTTATTGGCAAAAATATAGTCAATGAAAGAGGAACCATGCCCGGTGGCATGGCTCATGCCTGTACTCCCATCATTTTAGGAGGCTGAGGTGAGAGGATCACTTGAGGCCAGGAGTTCAAGACCAGCCTGGGCAACATAGCAAGAACCCCATCTCTACAAAAAATAAGAAAAATTTTGTTGGGCATGGTGGTGCATGCCTGTAGTCTCAGATACTTGGGAAGCTGAGGAAAGAGGATTGCTTGAGCCGAAGAATTTGAGGCTGTAGTGAGCTATGATAGTGCCACTGCACTCCAGCCTGGGCAAAAAAAAAAAAAAAGGAACCAATCAGATAACTACCCAGAGCAGGAGGCCAGCAGGGAGCACAGATAAAGTAAATTAGGTTTTATCAACTCCCTTTGATTAATATATTCTCCCCCACTAGAAAATATATTGCCTTAATGAAAAAATAAACTGTACATAGACATCTCATCCTCCTCCTCTTATAGCTTAGGGTCTACGAATAAAGGACGGATGCGAGATAGGGTCCAAGGTGGTGGACTAGAAGCAGCCTGCATATGCTGCTCTCAAGGAGAGGACTGAAAGTGGCCAGCAGATGTTCATTCACCTTCAGAAGGACCATCATAGAGAGCCTTGAGAATCAACAGATAGGTGACGCGAGTCACCAGAGCAAGGGAGAGGGAAGTGGGGTGACCTGCTTGGCAGGATCAGAGGTACCTGGGGAAGGCACCTGCACGTGGGAAAGAGACAGAGGAGAGAACCCTAGGGGCTTTATACTTCCCCTGCGGACATTGCAATCGTAGCAATGGGAGGGACCCTCCACTACAACAGGCTTCCAGACTGATAATGTGGGCTGACTGGAGGTTGTGCAGTGGCATTGCTCCAGAGAGAAGGCACTGTGGGGTCCTGATAGCTTCCGAACCCTGAGCATTACAGCTGGTGCCATTCTGAGGTCCCAGCCCCAGAGTGCTGCATCTACTTGGGGGTCAGATCCATTGCTGCCACCTCCCCATCATCCTTGTTGGGTTGTGGAGGGAGCGCAGAAGCCGTGTGCTCTCACATGCCCTGTGGACAGGTACTATGTGCCCCTGCCACCACTGGGGGACCCAGGCAGAGCAAGCACCCACAGACAGTGCCCACTGCTGCTGCCTAAGTAGCCCCACTCAGCCACAGCTGCCATGGGACCCAGGTGGAGCATGTGCCCACAGCCCCTGGAGCTGTTCCATCAGGGTAGTGCAGGCACTGCCACCACCTGGGTAGTGCCACCTCTGATGGACCTGGGAGTAGTGAGCACCCGTGGTGCCATGTGCCTGATGCACACCGCCTGCCTGCCACATGCTATCTGCCCACTGTGCATCCTCATGCACCCCCTGCCTGCTGGCCTGGGCAGAGTGATTGCCCACAACCCTAGTACCTACGGCCATTTCCTATGTAGCCCCACCTAGCCACCACTGCTGCTGCCGGTGACCCAGGCAGAACAAACCCCCAGGCCACCTGCCTCCACAGAGAGGGACCCGCCCTGCCCCGACCCAAGCTTTCAGCAGCAGCCTGGGGACCAGCCACTCCTCCACACAAATATCCCCCAGCACCTGCTCAGACTGTGACAACCACAGGGGACCGGAGAGATGCAGGAGAGCATCAGTGTTACAGGCTCGCAGTGCATCCACCCATCTCCTGCCTGGTCAATCTTCTGGAATAGGACTGAAGCATGCCATCCAGGGACTTCTCCCTCTCTTCACTGAGCAACAGAGTTCCCAGCAGAGGATAATGGGTGTACTGCAAAACTTTGTGTTTTGAGCTGAGAAAAGAGGTTCCAGATGAGAAGGAACCAGCATAAGAACTCTGGCAATATGAAAAAACAGGCTGTTTTGACATCCCCAAAGGATCGGACTGGCTCTCCAGCAATGGATTCTGACCAAAACAAAATTGTTGAAATGACAGATACGGAATTCAGAGTATGGATCACAAATAAGATCGATAGGATTGATGAGAAAGTTGGAAACCAAAAAAATAATTCAAGACGTGAATGAAAGATTCACAAAAGAGATAGATAATCTAAAAAAAATATAAGTGAACTTCTGGAAATGAAAGAGTTATTTAGGAAATTTCAAAATACAGTGGAAAGGTTTTTTTCTTTTTTTTTAAATTTCTGCATATTATGGGGGTACAAATGTTTAGGTTACATTGCCCTTGCCCCCCAGCCCCCAGTCAGAGCTTCAAGCGTGTCCATCCCCCAGACGGTGTGCATCGCACTCATTATATGTGTATATACCCATCCCCTCCTCCCCCCTCCCATCTGCCCGACGCCCGATAAATGTTATTCCTATATGTGCACTTAGTTGTTGATCAGTGAAATCAATCTGCTGGTGAGTACATGTGGTGCTTATTTTTCCATTCATGGGATACTTCATACAGTGGAAAGTTTTAACAACAGACTAGACCAAACAGAAGAAAGAATTTCAGAGCTTGAAGACAAGCTTTTGAATTAACCCAGTAGGTCAAAAATCTAAGAAAAAGAATCAAGAATGAAAAATCTATCTGGAAATATGGGATTATGTACAATGAACAAATGTAAGAATCATAGGTATCCCTAAGGGAGAAGAAAACACAAAAAGCATGGAAAACCTACTTGAGGGAATAATAGAGGAAAACTTCCCTGGTATTGCTAGAGATTTAGACATCCAGATGCAACATGAAACACCTGGAAGATTCAAGGCAAATACGACATCACCAAGGTACATAGTCATCAGTCTGGCCAAAGTCAAAGTGAAGGAGAAAATCCTACAAACTGTGCAACAAAAGCATCAAGTAACGTACAAAGGAAAACCCATCAGACTAATGGCAGACTTCTTAGCAGAAACCTTATAAGCCAGAAGGGACTGGGGTCCCATTGTTAGTCTTCTTAAACAGAGTAACTGCCAGCCAAGAATTTGGTATCCTGCAAAAATAAGTTTCATGAATGAAGGAAAAATAAAGTCTTTCTTAGACAAGCAAACACTAAAGGAATTTGTCACCATTAGACCCGTCCTACAAGAAATGCTTAAAAGTACTCTATATGTGGAACAGAACAATTGATACTCACCAGCATAAAAACTCCCAAAAGTTAAAACTCACAGCTCTTATAAAACAGTAACATAAGAGAGAAAGCAACTAGGTAACAATCAATATGATGACCAGAACAGTATCTCACATACCACTACTAACATTGAATATAAATGGTCTTAATTCCTCACTTAAAAAATATAAATTGGCTGAACGAATTAAAAAACTCAACCTAGCTATCTAGTGTCTCCAAGAAACCCATTTAACTCACAAAGATTCTCATAAACTCAAAGTAAAGGGGTGAAAAAAAATATTCCACACAAATGGGAACCAAAAGTGAGCAGCAGTAGCTATTTTCATATCAGATAAAAATCGACTTTAAATCAGCAATGGTAAAAAAAGACAAAGATGGTCATTATATAATGATAACGGGAAAAGTTCAACAAGAAGATATAATAATCCTAAATATATATGTGCCCAATACAGGAGCTCCTAGATTCATAAAACAAGTTCTACTAGATCTAAGGAAAGAAATAAACAGCAACATCTTAATAGCCAGGGACTTCAAGATTTCATTGACAGAATTAGACAGATAATCAAGGCAGAAAATCAACAAAGAAACACTGGACTTAAATGAGACACTAAAACTAATGGACCTAATACACATTTACAGAACATTCTACCTCAAAACAGCAGAATATACATTCTTCTAATCAGCATATGGGATGTTTTCCAAGATAGATCATATATTAGGCCACAAAACAAGTCTCATAAAATCTAGAAAAATCATAATCATATCATGTATCTTCTGAGACCACAGTAGAATAAAACTAGAAATCAATTCCAAGAGGAACTCTCAAATCTATGCAAATTCATGAAAATTAAACAATCTGCCTACTCAATGATCCTTGGGTCAATGATGAAATCAAGATAAAAATAAAAAAAATTTTTGTATTGAATGATGAAGGTGACACAACCTTCCAAAATCTTTGGGATATGGTAAAAGCAGTGCTATGAGGGAAATTCATAGCACTACATGCCTGCATCAAAAAGACAGAAAGATCACACCTCAAGGAACTAGAAAAAGAAACACAAAACAAACTCAAAGCTAGCAGAAGAAAAGAAATAACAAAAATCAAAGCAGAACTAAACAAATTGGAAATCAAAAAATATATATAATGGATAAATGAAATAAAAAGTCGGTTCTTTGAAAAGATAAACAAAATCAATAGACCACTAGATTAACCAGAAATAGAAGAGAAAGAATTCAAATAAGCTCAATAAGAAAGGAAAAAAGAGACAGTACAATTGATACCACAGAAAACAAGATATCATCTGAGACTACAAGGAAACCCCTATGAACACAAACTAGAAAAGCTATAATAAATGAATAAATTTGTGGAAACACACACCACCCAAGCTTGAATTGGAAGAAACAGAAATCCTGAACAGACCAATAATGATTGAAACAGTAACAAAAAATCTTCCAACATAAAAAAAGCCAGGACCAGATGGATTCACAGCTGAATTCTACCAGCCCTACAAAGAAGAACTTGCACCTATCCTAGTGAAACTCTTCCATAACATAGAGAAGGAAAAAATCCTCCCTAACTCATTCTTTGAAGCCAGTATCACTCTGATACCAAAGCCAGGAAAGGACACAACAAAGAAAGAAAACTATCCACCAATATCCCTTACAAACACAGATGCAAAAATCCTCAACAAAATACTAGGAAATCAAATCCAATGGCACATCAAAAAGATAATTCACCGTGATCAAGTAGGTTTCATCCCATGGATGGAAGGATGTGTCAACATATGCAAATTGATAAATGTGATTCACCACAGAAACGGAATTAAAAACAAAACCCATATAATCATCTCAATAGATGCAGAAAAAATATTCAATAAAATTCAGCACCCCTTCATGATAAAAACCCTCAACAAATGAGGCACAGAAGGAACATACCTCAAAATAAATAAAATCCATATATCACAAAGCCACAGGCAACAACATTTCGAATGGGGAAAAGTTGAAAGCATTCCCCTTAAGAACTAGAATAAGACAAGGATGCCCACTTTCACCACTTCTATTCGACATAGTACTGGAAGTTCTAGCCAGGGCAATCAGGCAAAAGAAATAAAGGGCATACAAATCTGGGAAAGAGGAGGGCAAACTATCCCTGTTTGTTGACCACATGATCTTATATCTAGAAAACCCTAAAGATTCTACCAAAAGACTCCTAGAATTGATAAATTCAGTAAAGTCTCATGTTACAAAATTAATGTACACAAATAAGTAGCATTTTTATATACCAATAACAGTCAAGTTGAGAGTCAAATCAAGAACTCAATGCCATTTACAATAGCTGCAAAGAAAATAAAATACCTAGGAATATAATTAACCAATGAAGTGAAAGATCTCTATGAGCAGAATTACAAAATGCTGATGAAAGAAATCATAGATGATACAAACAAATGGAAAAACACTCCACGCATATGGATTGAAAGAGTCAACATTGTTAAAATGTCTATATTGCCCAAAGTGATTTATAGATTCAACACAATTTCTTCAAAATACCAACATCATTTTTCACAGATGTAAATAAATTAATTTTAAACTCCATATGGAACCAAAAAGAGCCCGATAACTGAAGCAATTTCATGCAAAAAGAACA
>CAUYSK010028338.1:0-14917 GCA_963575035.1 Avahi laniger | reverse complement strand
ATAAACTTACCTTAGAATTTAGAAATTAACCTTTGAAAGACTTTGTAACCGTTTGCTCATGTAAATAGAATTAGTTAAAGAATCTGTAGAAGCCTTCTGTAAAAGCCTTTTGAAAATCTGTTAACCTGAGAGAAACTACCTATTGCTATGTAAATCTGTTACCCCTGACAATTATTCACTATTTTCTATAAGTTACCATGTAAGACCTCATTCGGGGCTTTTGAGACCCACGGAGAGGTACGAGCCCCCTGAGCTCCCGCTTTGCCTATAATCTTTATAAACTTATAAAACAATATCTTTGTCTCAGTGTATTCTTTTATTTCTTCCATTTTCCATTTTTCTCTATTATTTTCTTATCCCTTGCAACTCTACCAAAGGGATCCGGTTTTTCGCTGGGAGCACTGGCCACGTTCTCGCAATACCCAATTAGTTTTAAGGCAACTTTAGTTCAGTGTTAACTAGCTAAGGATAACAAGCCAGACCGAGACTAGAGAAAAACTCTGATAGCAATCCAGAGACAGGAAATAACAATGGAAGAGAAAACAGACAGGAAGACAATATCTTACCTCTTGAAAAATATTTAGCGATGCTGATGAAGATGAACTGTCAAAGCTATGGGCAATTCTATTGCACCAATTCAGTAGATCCCTTTAAAAAAAAAAAAAAAGACAGAAAGAAATAAAACACCCTAGGCTGAAGATATCAGAGGCATGAGAATTTATTCGGCCCACTAAGTCTCGGGACATTTAACAACTCTCCTCTTTTTGGGAGGAATGTGAAGATAAAAAGTGTTAGGGGAAAGAATAAGTGAAGGTTCCCAGTCTTTACTCCTACCAGGAAGTGAACTAGCACTCATTTCTCCCCCACTGATGTCAGACTAGGTAGTGGAAAAGGTGGGAAGCAACTAACTCAGATCAAAATGAGGAGCTGCCCATTTCTAATTCTCACCGTGCACAGGGAAAGTTAACCATTAAGAACAGAGGACAGGCCAGGCGCGGTGGCTCACGCCTGTAATCCTAGCACTCTGGGAGGCTGAGGTGGGCGGATCGTTCTGAGCTCAGGAGTTCAAGACCAGCCTGAGCAAGAGCGAGACCCCATCTCTACCCAAAAATAGAAAGAAATTAATTGGACAGCTAAAAATATATATAGAAAAAATTAGCCGGGCATGGTGGCTCATGCCTGTAGTCCCAGCTACTTGGGAGGCTGAGACAGTAGGATTGCCTGAGCCCAGGAGTTTGAGGTTGCTGTAAGCTAGGCTGACGCCACGGCACTCGCCCCAGGCAAGAGAGTGAGACTCTGTCTCAAAAAAAAAAAAAAAAAACAAAAACAAAAACAAAAAAACCTCCCTCCTGCCAAAATCCCTTTCCTTCCCACAGAGGTTCACTCATAAATGTTTTTGGTCCACCATTTTAGAACCATATTTTTCAAACATGTTTTTTGACCTAGACTCAAAATAAGAAATGTATTTTGTATCACAACCCAGAAATCACTCACATTCATTCTCACATACATAAATGCCAGAAATAAAAGTTTCAGTAATAGTAATTATAATTATTATATGACACTCAGATATTTTCTATTATTTAACCTGAAAAAATGCTGGTTGTAACCTACTAAATTGATTTCATGACACACCAATAGGGTAGCAACCTGCAGACTGACAGTGATATAGAAATTTTCTGTGCATGCATAAATATACATGTATATCATTTTATATAAAAATGGGGTCAGACCATACAAACTGTATCTTTGTGACATTGTAATTGTCTTTACTCATTATTCCCCTTTACATTATTTGGTAATATACTTTTAGGTGTCACTAAAAGTTAAAGCATAGCTATATTCTTATTTCTACACTTATGATATTCTTTTATTGTGAAATAAATAATTTATTTTCTACAGTGACTCCCTATGATACAGAATCATCTGGTTTAGTAGTTACCTTCTTATTATATATCATAGCTCAAAAAAGTATTTTTAAAACCTTCTGTTAGAAATGCTACATTTTCATATACAGAATTTCCTGTCAAACATACTAAGCCCCCTACATCATGCTTATTCACTAAAATGGAATTTCATTGCTTGAAGAGTCACAGGTAACGTCCAGATCTCCTTCCTTTATGCCTCTATTATACCCTTTTATGTATGCATATTAAACTAGACTGCTTAATGATTAGTTTTGTTATGTAAAATTTTATGAATTTAATCACAGACCTCTATGCTTTTCATAAGAAGGAAATATGACAAGGTATTTGTACCCTATTTAAAAAGTTGCAAATAAAATATACAAAAACGTTTACTGAGGGTGTAGTACAATTTTATTCATAACTTCCAGATACCAAGTGAAGTATAAACATAATTTTTATTTAGAAAGAATAAGCATCTATGAATTTTATAACAAAAGGTAACATTTGGTAACTCACTTAATAGCTTAACTAAGGTAGAACATTTAAGAATAACAAATAGGATATGCGTCTTACAACTTTCAGCTCTTAATTTTTAATGTTTTATTTCGCAATAATTTCAGACTTACAGAAAAGACGTAAAACAGTACAAACTTTCTAGTGTCAAGATCTTGGTTTCTAAACATCATTCTCTAATAAAAGGAACAAAGGATTCTTGAAGAAAGAGGTGATTATACGGATGGAGGAGGTAAAGTATAAGAAAAGGTAGCCGTATCTTATAGTACCAGAAAGCAAGGAAATGTGAAAAAAACAAAAGGATGGGGTCATGTCAAAGGTCCACAGGAGCCTACCAGAAAATAACTCCCAATGGCCAATGTTGGAATAATGTGAGTGACAAAATAATGTCATATTACATTCTAACCCAAAGAATAAAATAAATATACTTAATATATGAGTCCATACTGTTATAAATACATAATAAATATATAAACAAATAAATCAGAGTCGAATCTTTCTTATAGGATTGGCAATATACATAGAAACTACTCCCTCTAAGATATAAAGCTTAACTGTACCCCCACCTCAACTCCTGCCTTTGAGGTGGGCTGGACTTAGTGACCCACTTCTAAAGAACAGAGTGAGAAAAACTGATACTTTACAGTAAAGAATAATGGCAGATACTAACTTAACCAAGATATCAAGGTTTACATCACCAGGGATATTATATAGATAGCATATACCCCCCCCCATAAGATGTGATGAAAGGGTATTTCATTTCTGTGGCATTCTTTCCAAAAACCCAAAACCCTAGTCTACTCATGAGAAATACATAAAGCAAATTAAAATTGAGGAACATCCTACAAATATCTTACCAGTACTCCTTCAAAACTATCAGTCATGAAAAACAAGGAAAGACTGAGAAACTATCATAGAACAGAGGAGACTGGAGTGGTAGAACAACTAAATGTAATGTGGTATCCTGGATTGGATCCTGAGAAAAAAGGGACATTAAAGGAAAAAAATCAGTGAAATCCGGAGTTTAGCAAGGCATTACTAGAAAAAACAGGTGAAATCCAAATAGTCTGGGGTTTAGATAGTAATATACCAATGTTGATTTCTAAGTTTTGAAAATGTGCTACAGTAATTTAAAATAACATTAGAGGAAACTGAAACTGAGTATAGTTAACTCACTGTACTATTTTTTCATCTGTGATAGACAACAATATTTTTTTTTCTCCCAGTTCCTGGCACAGGAACTAAAACTCTTAGAGAGTTTCCTGCTAATAAGTTTCTCAAGAGGAGCATCTTCTGTTATTCAAAGCAAGCCCCTTTCAGCCTTTTATACTAATAATATGATAATAATAATAATCATGAATAACCTCATGATGGAAGCTGATTGTCAAGGGAACCAACCATGAGATTAGATGGAACTTTCAATCCTACCCTCCAGACCTTTCAGAAAGGGAGAAAGGCTAGAGATTACAGTCAATCACCAATGGCCAATGGTTTCATCAATCATGCTACATAATGGGATCTGCATGAAAACCCTAAACAAAGGAGTTCAGAGAGCTTCCAGGTTGGATGCATTCACATGCCAGGAGGATGTGTCCAAAACTCCATGGTAATCTTCGACTTGTAGCCAAGTTGGTCAGTAGTACTGGAGGCCTGCGACTTGCGATTGGTGTCTGAAGCAGAAAGGGCAGCAGTCTTTTGGGATGGAGCCCTTAACCTGTGGGGTCTGACACTAACTCCAGATAGACAGTTATCAGAATTGAATTAAATTATAGGACATGTCAGTTGGTATCCACAGAGAATGGGAGAATTGCTTGGTGTGGAAAACCCATACATTTTGTGTCAGAACACAGTTTTCTTTTATCTACTTTTCTAAATCTTAAATTATTCCAAAATAAAAAAGTTTATTTTTAAAACATACAAAGAATTTTCATATACACTTCACACAGATTCCCCAACTTTAACAGTTTACCACATTTACCTTGTCAGTCTCTTTGTGCTCCCTTTATAGTTTTTTTCTGAATTTGCTAATAAGCTATAGTCATCATTCCCTTTTACTCCTAAATATTTCAATTTATATTTCCTTAAAAATGACACTTACCAAAATAAGGAAATTAGCATTAATACAGTACTATCCAATCTACAGACCTTCACATTTCACCAATTTTTCTACTAATGTCCTTTATGACAAAAACAGAATAAAAGAACAAAATAAAACAAAAACTGTTTCTGTCCCAGTTCATGATTCAACCCAGGGTCGTACACTGTATTTGACTGTCATATCTCTTTAGTCTTTTTTGATCCGGAATGAGTTCTTCAGTCTTTGTACTTCATGACCTTGACATTTTTAAAGAGTATAAACCATTTATTTTGTAAAATATACCTCAATTTGGGTTTGACCGATTTTCTTCATTTTACTTTCAGGTTATTTGCATTTTTGTAAGAATATCACAGAAGTGATTGTGCTCTTCTTAGTGCATCCTATCAAGATGCATGACATCTCCTTGTCCCGCTACTGTCAGTGTTAACTCATACAACTTGATAAAGGTGATGTGTGTCAAGTACATCTACTATAAAGTTGCTTTTTTTCCGCATTTGTGATTAATAAGTATCATAAGATGCTTTGAGTATGTAAAAATATCCTCCTTTTCATCGATTCTTCACACATTATTGTAGAACCCATTCATGATTTCTGCCTGAAACAATTCCTGGTTATTCTTACTTGCTTTTTCATATGAAGATTATATCATCTTGTATAGCTCCATAAAAAAGCATGTTGGTATTTTTATTGAGATTACGTAAAAATCATAAATTAGGAGAAACTGTCTTCACTGGTTCAAATCTAGTTTTGTGTCTTTTGTAAGTGTTTTAAAGATTTTCTCAAATAGCTTTTATATGCTTCTTGTTATATTTATTCCTAAGTATTTTATCTTCTTTATTGTTATTTTATTGGAGTTTTCCTAAGATTATATCCTCTAACTGGTAATTGTTTGTATATGCAACCAATATTGATTTCTGAATACTGATTTCATAGTTTACTAGGTACTGAATTCTTTTATTGAGTTAGTTTTACCATTGATTCTCTAGGGCAAGCATCCACACACTTCCATAAAAACACTAGATAGTAAATATTTTCATTTTTGTGTGCCAAAAAGTTTCTATCATAACTCTTCAGTTCTGCTGGTACAGTGCAAAAGCAGACATATGCAATACAAAAACAAATAAATATGGCTAGATTTGGCTCTCAGTTAGCTAACCCTTGCTTTTCCAGGGTTTTCCAGGTATACTTTCATATCATCTGCAAATAGAAAATAGTTTTATTTCTTCTGATCATTATGCCTCTATTGATTGCTCTTATTTAACTGTATTGGCTAATATAATATCCCCAGTAAAATGCTGAATAGTAGTGTAGTTACTAGATATCCTTGCCTTGCTCCTGATGGTAACAGTGAAAATGTCCCTAGTGTTTCCCATTAAGTAAGATGATGATGGCTTTAGGACTAAGGTATATATATTTTATTCTGTTAAAAAAAATCTGTCAATTCCTGTTTTTCTGAGTGTTTTTATTAGAAGATATTGATTTTTTTTTTTTTTTTTTTGAAATAGAGTCTCACTGTGTTGCCCGGGCTAGAGTGCCATGGCGTCAGCCTAGCTCACAGCAACCTCAAACTCCTGGACTCAAGCGATCCTCCTGCCTCAGCCTCCCCAGTAGCTGGGACTACAGGCATGCGCCACCATGCCCAGTTAATTTTTTCTATATATTTTTAGTTGTCCGATTAATTTCTTTCTATTTTTAGTAGAGACGGGGTCTTGCTCTTGCTCAGGCTAGTTTCAAACTCCTGAGCTCAAACAATCCGCCCACCTTGGCCTCCCAGAGTGCTAGGGTTATGAGCGTGAGCCACCGTGCCCAGCCAGAAGATATTGATTTTTACTGAAGGTCTTTTCAGCATCTACAGAGATAATTACATGATTTGTTTCCTTGTATCTATTTCTTTCTTTCCTTTCTTTCTTTCCTTTCTTCCTTCCTTCCTTCCTGCCTTCCTGCCTTCCTTCCTTCCTTCCTTCCTTCCTTCCTTCCTTCTCTCCCTCCTTCCCTCCTTCCCTCTTTCCTTCCTTCCTTCCTTCCTTCCTGACAAGGTCTGGCTCTGTTGCTTCAGGCTGGAGTGCAGAGGCACAATCATAGCTCACTGCAACCTTGAACTCCTAGGCTCAAGCAATCCTCCTGCTTCAGTCTCCTAAGTAGCTAGGACTAAAGATACGTGTCAGCACACCCAGCTAATTCTTACATTTTATGTAGAGACAGGATCTTGCTGTCGCCCAGACTGGCCTAGATATCCTGGACTCAAGGGGATCCTCCTGCCTCGGCCTCTCAAAGTGCTAGGGACACCTAGCACTGGTGTGTGGGCCACCACGCCTGGCCTTTATATCTATTAACATGGTATATTACCTTAATGAGTTTCCTAATATTGAATCAAGCTTGTTTTATTGGGATACAGTTGATCCTTGAAAAATGCAGGGGTTGGGGTGCTGACCCCTAAGCAGTCAAAAATCCACATATAATTTTTTTTTTTTTAGAGATGGGATCTCGCTATATTGCCCAGGCTGGCCTCTAACTCCTGGGCTCAAGCAATCCTCCCTCCTCAGCCTCCCGAGTAGCTGGGACTACAGGCATGCACCACCATACCTGGCTGGAAATTATCTTTTTCATCTAGCTGTTTAATTTATTTTGAAAGAAAAGTAGGTTCTTAAGATATTTTTCAAAATCAAGATATAGTTCACATATCATAAAATTTGTCCTTCTAAAGTATTGTTTTAAAGTGTTGTGTCTCCCTTTACCCCCACCTAATTCATGTGCTGAAGCCCTAACCTCCACTACTTCAGAATGTGATTGTATTTGGAGATAGGGCCTTTAAAGAATTAAGGTAAAATGATATCTTATGCATGGATCCTAATCCAGTATGACTAGTGTCCCCTTTTAAGAGGAGGTTAGGACACAGATAACACACAGACCCAAGGGTGACCATGGCAGGAGAGAAGCTGACCATATTCAAACCAAAGAAGAGGCCTCAGAAAGAAATTAACCCTTCTCACACCTTGATCTTGGACTTCTAGCCTCGAGACTGTAAGAAAATAAATTTCTCTTATTCAAGCCACCCAGTCTGTAGTATTTGTTATGGCAACCCTAGCAAATGAATACATAAAATATACAATTCAGTGTTTTTTAGTATATTCACAAGTTCATGAAACCATCACTACTATCTAGTTGCAGAACATTTTCATCACCTCAAAAAGAAACTCCATATCCATTAGCAGTTCACTCCCATTTCCCACTTTTCCCAGTCCCTGGCAACCATTAATCTAATTTCTATCCCTATAGATTTTCCTATTCTGGACATTCCATATAGATGAAATAATACAATATGTGACCTTTTGTGTTTGGCTTCTATAACTTAAGATGATGTTTTCAAGGTTCATTCATGTTGCAGCATGTAACAGAACTTCATTCCTTTTTATGGTTGAATAACATTTCATTGTTATGGATATACTACATTTTGTTTACCCATTTGTCCACTGATGGACATTTAGGTTGTTTCCACATTTTGGCTATCATGAATACTGTTATGAACATTACTGTATAGGTTTTCTTGTGATACATTTTTAATTCTCTTGTGTATATACCTAGGAATGAAACTGCTGAGTTATACGGTAACTATATTTAACTTCCATAGTGTTTTTTCAAGCAGCCATACCATTTTACATTTGCACCAGCAATGTATGAGATTTCCAATTTCCCACATTCTCATCAACATTTGGTATTGTCTTTTTTATTATAGCCATGCCAGTGTGTGTGAAAAAATATTTTCTTGTAGTTTTGATTTGTAGCTTCCTAATGACTCATGATATTGGGCATCTTTTCATGAATTTATTACAAATTTTGATATCTTCTTTTGAAAACTGTCTATTTAAATCCTTTGCCTATTTTAAAATTAGGTTGTCTTTTTATTTTTGAGTTGTAAAAGGTTCTTTATATATTCTGGATACGAGTCCCTTGTCAGATATAGGATTTACAACGCTTTTCTCACATTCTGTGGGTTGTGTTTTCACTTTAGTATTCTTTTAAAGCAGAAAGTTTTTTATTTTACAAGGTCCAATTTACCTAGCTTTCTTTGGTTGTTTATGTTTGTATTACATCTAAAAAAACATTGGTGAGTCCAAGTCCAAGGATTTACATGGTTTCTTCTAAGAGTTTGACAGTTTTAGTACCTACATTTAGATCTTTGATCCTTTTAAAATTAATTTTTGTGCACGGTGTGAGGTAGAGGGTCCAACTTCATTCTCTGCATGTCAATTTCCATTTGTCTTCGTACCATTTATAAGGAGGAGGCTTTTTGTTCCCTATTGAATTGCCCTGATATTCTTGTTGAAAATCAGTTGACCAATAAACCCAATATAAGGGTTTACTTCTAGACACTCAGGTCTGGTCATTGATCTATATGTCTATCTTTATGCCTGTTTGTTTTTGGAGAGGGAATTCTAGGTATTAGAATTAAGCAAGTCTCATTTTCTATTTGATCTTCATTTTCTATTTTCTTTTAAAATTAGTTTTATATTTAAAAAATTGGTTTTATATAGTTGAAGTTTAATATAGTTATATATAAACAGAACTGGCTGTTTGAAGTAATTTGCAAAATTCCTAGTTCAAGAATGCCCTCTGCTTTTAGTAAAGTACAGTTTCTTTATTAGCTAAATTTGGGGGCAAGTGTGAGAAGATTTGTCCTCCAATTTTTAAAGTATTCTTCTGTTTTGCAGGATCCTAAATTTTCTCTTCTTGCTTCTTTGCTTAACAGTTTAGTTTCCAAAGGGCCCCATCTCTTCCTACTTTAATCTCTTCTCCCCCAAAAGAGCTGCCTTTCCAAAACTGCCTCCTTGAGTCTCACACAAACTTGTAAGAACCTTCCCTGCAGTCTGCTCCGATCTATCAATATTTCTTGGGAGGCACTTCTTTTAGAAGTGATTTTAGAACAACCTTAAGCCAGTTGCTAGCTCCTTTCTTCTCCTGTCCAATTTTCCTCAGATCATCACTGCTTTCCATCAAGGGCAAGGGGCATGAATGATGGCTGGCTAGGATTTGGTATATATTTTTCTACTTGTGAGGATAATCTAAAGTTAGAACATTCTCCGTGTTCTGGTTATGTTAATATATGGTTATAAGTAGTTTTATTTTTTATTTATTGTTTTTAGCAGGTGTCTGGAGAAATTCAGATTAATACATTTGCTATTCAATCTTTTAATATTTTTGTAAATTTTTTTTTTCTGCACAAAGAATTGTCAGGTTTTAATAGTTTGGGATATGGCTACTGTAGTACTACAATGGTAATACTGCTTAAGGATGATACTGAAACTAGTTAATTTTCATTGACTCATTGGTTAATATAGCATAAAATGAATTTTTCCAAAAGATGCTGTACTCCCATCATAACATTCAAACAATTCATACATCATGTGGCATCTAATCAATAATGACAATACAAAAAAATGTTAACTAAAATACAAAATAATGCAAAAGTGTTCTATGCAAAAGGAGCCACTTGCTTTTCTTTAGGGTCTCTCTCCATTAGGGAAATTATTTTTATTTAAACAGATTAGTTTAATAAATAAGTAGTTTACCATACTACCTATATGAGACTATCTGAATCAGTCTAAACCAATTTGGGCTGTTTTTGAGCTTTGTTTAGAAGAAGAGAGACCACGTAAAAAACTAAATGACCATACTAAAAACAAAACATCAAATGAAATTACTATATTCTTTTTTTTTTTTTTTTTTATTTCAGCATAATATGAGGGTACAGATGTTTAGGTTACGTGTGTTGCCCTTGCCCGCCCTCCCCCCCCTCAGTCCAGGTTTCAAATATGTCCATCCCATTGCGTGGTGCACATTGCACTCTTTGTGTACACATATACCCGTCCCCTCCTCCTTCCTCCCCCCGCCCCCCTGCCCAATATCTTATAGATGGAAGTCTTATATATTGAAATATGTGTTGATCCGTTAATACCAATTTGATGGTGAGTACATGTGGTGCTTATTTTTCCATTCTTGGGTAAAATATTTTCTTCTGCATGGTTGTGACAAAATCTTTTTTTTTCCTCATAGGTATATTGCTATCCATGCTCCTTAACTAGTAATGCAAAGAGTTCTTGCTGAAGAGACACTTAAAACTTTTAAAAAATCATTATTATTATTGGCTCATAATATTCCAGAATAATTATCCTTTGAGCTAAATATCCCCCGTTTGTCATGAGGTACCCAGAAGTGAATGTTAAACTCTTAATTTGGTGGGAGGAACGAAGCCTCTAAGGAAATTTAGGTGCATGGCAATAATACTTTGTATCCAGATACGACTCTCCTTAGTTTTTAGCATTCCCAGCCTTAGGAAGTTAATTTAAAACACACACAAGCCTCAGCCCATAGACACTGGGAGATTTAACTACTTCTAGCATCTGGGAATTCAAAGTAACATCGACTCCACCTTCCTGTGTACAGACATTACAATACAGACATTACAACAGGCCCTTTCAGTCCATCATCCCTGAAAAATTTAACAGCAAATCCAGACGATGGGCATAAACCACATTCTAATTTGATTTAGTGCTTAGTTAACTAGCTCCCTCAGACCCCTAAAAAGGTGTGTGTTGGGTGGGGGAAACCCTTACCAATGTCTGAATGAGACTTTGCCCTGACCAGTTTCATGCAACTATAGTTCCTTCCCTAAAGGCCATTTGTTCAGTGGGGTTCAGCATTTTATACCTTTGTGATTTAATGTGTATACCTTTGTGAGGCTTTTCATGTGAACAAATTCACAAGTCGAAAAAAAAAAAATCTTTGGCAAGCCAGGTTTTCTGATTTGGGGTTTGGAAAATATGGCCACCATAATATAGCTAAAAAAAAAAAAAGTCGAAATATTTGTAGTGTGCATTCAGTCTTAATGGACAATAAGTGATAGTGAAGTTTTGTCAGGTCTGATTCAGATTACCTGTGGCTGCTGTGAATTATATGGAATTACACAGAGTTTAATGGTTCTCTGGCAATTTGCCTTGGCCCAGGGCCAAGGCAGCTAATACTTCAATCAAACTGCTCTCCCCACCCCCACTCCAAGACACTTTCTGTTCCTAAGTCTTGAGTATATCTGTGATGAAGCCTGCAGTGACACTCTCATACAAATGCCAAAGGTTTTTTTTTTTAATTTCTGTCTCTTTCTCTTCCTTTTTCTTCTTTATGGCCAGGTATATTAACTGCTACTTTAGCTTTGCTGAGACAAACTGCCTGGCTAGTGTTTATGAAGAGAAGATCTTTTTTTTTTTTTCATTCCAGGGTATTGTGAGGGTACAAACATTATAGTTACACTTTATGTCTTTGCCTCACCCAAGGGTGGGTTAAAGGCATGCCCTTCCCCCCCATAGTGCTCCCCGTGTCCTTTAGTTGTACATTTACCCCCCCATCCGCCTAATCCCTGGAGAGTATTTCTGCCATGTGATCACCCTGGTGTTGATCAGTTAGTACCAATTTGATGGCGAGTACAAGTGGAGCCCGTTCTTCTGCTCTTGTGGTGCCTCACTTTGGATGATGGGCTTAAATTTAATCCAGGAAAGTATAAGAGGTTCTAGATCACTGTCGTTTCTTATGATTGAATAATATTCCATTGTAAACATATACCAAATTTTAATAATCCACTCATGGATTGATGGGCACTTGGGTTGTTTCCACATCCTTGCTATAGTGAATTGTGCTGCCATAAACATTCGGGTGCAAATGTGTTTATCATAGAATGTTTTGGGCTCTTTTGAGTAGATGCCTAATAGTGCTATTGCTGGATCGAATGGCATTTCTATTTTTAGCTCTCTGAGGTAAGGAGAAGATCTTTTAAGGTTTGATTAAAATGAAAGAGCCAACAGTCAGAAGAAAACAGGACAAATAAAAGTTGGCCCTATCCCTTTCCTCTGCAGTGCCATCAGTTAGATCCAATCACCCTGACTGGCATGGTCCCTGGATTTACCCTGCAGGGCAACGTAATAGAGCAGCCCTCCCACATCACGCGAGCAACTCAGCGACCCATCTGTTCGAAGGAAGATAACCTGACTGACAAAGAAAATCCCATTGTGTGGCAAGTTACCTCCTCTCTTTCAGGAATCCAAGTTGCCCTGAAGCTGGGATTCTGCCACAGATTGATGGCATCACTTTCACAGAGTTGGGACAGTGGACAAAGGCCAAGTACACAAACATAGGCCAGAAAAGTCCTCTGCAAACTTGCAAAAAAGGCACGTACCACTCTGAGGTGCAATCGTTCTGTGGATAGCAAACATTCTAGGCCCAAACTCTCTCACCAATCTCTGTTCACCCCTGTCCCTCCAACCTCTCCTAAAACCTCCAGTGGCACTTCAGCACCAGCACCTCCTGCTCTTTGGCTAAAGTGACTGCTTAGACCCTTTGTCCAGTTGATTCCAAAGTCACATTTACTGGCTATACTAGGGAGAAAACTCATTTTAAGAGACTAGCTGCCATAGAACCAGCAGGAGGGGAGGGCAGAAACCACAGGATTCCTACTCTGCACTGATTGCCACTAACTCATTTCAGCTGCTAAGGGGAGGCCCTGTTGGGGGAGCCAGGAGAGGAAATGGGTTCCATGTACAGTCCACTTTAAATTGCTCACAATTGCGTGCTTGAAAATAGTCTCTACTAAACATTTAGCATGCCCATTAGCACAAGCCATAAAGCTTTAGGCTTTGCTGCACTGTTAGCCCAGGCTGCCTAAGCTGCTTCCCTGTGGCAAAGATGATTAAAAGGTTGGCAAGTCAGATACATGCAGGAAGGATAAAGGAGCTGCAAGGATGGTTAAACCTGGGCCCAGGAAGGATGGTTTAATATGACTTCCAAGTACATAAAGAACTTGGAGGGTGAGGACCATCTGTCCTCAATTTTGATTGAAAGCAGAGAAAAGGAAAAGAAACTGAAATTGCAATGAGAGGGACTGAGACTGATATATTATCAAGAAGGAAGAACTTCCTGCCAGGGAAAGTAGGTAAATATTAGACTGAGTGGTGGGTCAGTGAAGGTTGTGGAATTTCCTTCTTTGGAGTGGCTCTTCTGTCTGGGCTATTCCTGTGTGGCCCTTCCAGAGGGTGGGAGAAGGAGGAAAAAAGGCAGCAGAGGTCCCATTTAGTCCCTTTCAGCACTCAGAATCTCTTATTTATAACATTCCAGGATCTGTAACAGGAATCACTGAGACACTTGAAAAGAAAGAAGCAACGAGCAGCTTGCTGATCTCAAATGTTTAGATTCACCTAAACTCTCTAGCCCTTTCTATGAGCCAAGCTTTTGGCCTGGCCCCTACAATTCCAAGAAAGCAAGGACTTGCTTTTAGCTCCCCAGGGCCCCTAGGCCATGCATATGGGAACAATATTTTCTGAACCCAAAAGTAGAATATGGTCTGACAATTATATTTATGGGGACAAAAGGATAGAATATGTGAAATCAGAGCTGTCCCAGGAAATCTGGAACGTATGGTCTCCATAGCCACAAACGTATCTTTTCTGAGGGTCCCAACACAGGAGGGAGTTAATCAAAACTATGCCATGTGGTATGGGGCCTGGGTTCTTTCCTTGTATGCAGCAAGATCCGTTAGGCCTGTGGAAAGCTACGGTCATAATAAGCCCAGTACAAACTGAAATTCCTGCTGTGCAGGTTGGAGAAAGAGATAGTCTATGTGTCTGTCGTCCCTAGAATCCCTCCTCTCTAAAATGTAGCAGGAGATAAGGGGCATGCCTGTTCTCTTTCAGCCATATATTATGCCATAGTAACACAGGGAAAGAAATGTGGTCTAGCACAAGGGACTGTATTTATGTATTTATTCATTCATTCTTTCCTTAGACAGTGGTTCTCAAAATATGGTCCCTGCACCAGCAGCAGCAGCATCTCCTGGGAGATTGTTAGAAATGCAAATTCTCAGGACCCACCCTAGGTTTAATGAATCACAAACTCCATGGAGGGGGGCGGCAATCTGTGTTTTAATTCCTCCAGGTGATTCTGATGAATGCTAAAGTGCGAAAATGCCTGAATTAGAACTCTTCCTGGTGATGCTCGCATTGCCAACCAGCAACAGTACCATTAACCAAAAGGATCAAAGCCACAAGCATGTCTGGTAGGGGCAGGCGCTAGCTCATCAGTATCTCTGCCAATTCAACCTATAATGTCTCTCACAATCCCTGGATCATGGAATAGTCTGAATCTTACTACATACCAAACTACCTGAAGCCTGGCTTTCGGCTCACCTGCTCTGATAGGACTTTTTATTTTTTTTTTTTTTATTTTTTTTTTTTTTTTTTTTTTTTTAATTTTTTAAATTTATTTCAGCATATTATGGGGGTACAGATGTTTCTGTTACATATGTTGCCCTTGCCCCCACCTCCCTCCCTAAGTCCGAGTTTCAAATATGTCCATCATTTGG